>BLFK01000717.1:664803-677303 GCA_014634185.1 Astreopora myriophthalma
AGCCTTCCCTTGCATAGGGCTTTTGACATGTATGCGTTTCCCCAGGGCTGGGAATTTGACATGGCCACCATCACGGAAGACCAAGAGAACCCGGAATAATAATTGCCATTCAGTGGGTGGCCATGGGTGGGTAATTTGATTCTGGCTTCCAGAAAATGTCAAATTTGCGTGAATCTGCCCCCTGACACTGATAGGTACATTAATGGAGGTTAAATTGTTTTTCCATTGCAGGATGGCATGGTTTTCACTTGCGAATGTTGCAAACGTGTTTGTTCAAGAAGGGAAAGCTCATATGAATCAATACAATAGAATTAAAATTAAAACTATTTTAAAGCTTAGAGCTTAGCCATTAGATTGTTATTTTGAAGGAAGGGCTATAGGAAAAGTGGATAAGAATGGATAAAGTGACCTTTCGGGTTTTTCCATTTTGCTTAAAAGCACGTGAATTTTTGCATGTGAACTTCAATTTGAAAGGAAAGCATTACTTTGTATTTAGTTTCTGTCATTGACTTCCTAACTACATGTACTGTAGCTCAGGATATCCTTGGTGCATACATTTATAAATGAGTCTTTTTTTTTCACAAGGTATTCCTTCAAATGCTGCATGAGGAGTCTGGCATTTCTTCCTTTGTCGTACTTTGTGAAGTTTTGTATTAAGTGTATCATAATTAGACATTTTTGAGGTTGAACATAATAGCTCGAATTATCAAGGCCGACGTTTGGTTAAGGCAGATAACACAAACCGAGGCCTTGATAATTCTTGCTATCATGCAAAAACAGAATTCAATAATTGTTTTATTATGCACTGCTGGTTATAGCTTGTTAGCTGATGTCATCTTGTCATCTCACTTTTACATGCATAAATGAACACTTTGATTCCCTCAATGTCAAATAGATGAGTACGTAAAGCCAATAGTTTTATAATCTTTTGATATTGCCTGCAAATAGTTATATAGTTTTATTCATACTTACTTTGTAAACAGTCATGCAATTCAGCCTTTTGGCTGCTGGATGATATTTTTTTGATAAACCTATCTAAACCTACCTATCAAGACGTACTGTCTGTGGGAATGATGTAACGAAAATATATAGTGCCATTTGGAATTAGCCAAATGCTGGTAGCCAATCAAAACTGAGATGGTGACAGCAGTGTATAATAATATGGGTTATTTACAGCTTGCATGGCAGGCATTCAAAGGGAAAGGGGAAAGGGAGCTTTGTTGCACCACTCTTAAATTCACACACTTTCCCTTCCCCTTTGAACACCTCCTGCGCAGGCAAGGTTATTTCTAGATATCAAGTTTTATGATGAAAGCTGTTGCCATGCTTTATTTATAGTGAGTGCAGTCCTTGCTCATTAACCATAATTAAAGGAGCACGCTCAACCAGAATGCATTGCAGGCAAAGTTGCCACATTCAACATTTTCTGTTTTACAGAAAAGGGCAACTATGCTCATTCGGGTTTGTTACATTGATCGAATCAGAGCCGCTTTTGTCCATCTTTGCTCTGGAATATTTGCACGTTTTTCTGACAGGAGCAGAAACGTGTTCCCAGATAATAACAACAACAATGGCGCACAAAGCACTGTGGTTGAGCTTGCTCCTTTAACAATAATCTTTTCAGCGACAATTTTTTACTGAACAGTTGTGACAAAAGAACAGGGGCTTTTTGGATATAAAATGATTGTAACCAACTTGGTGCTACGAACCTCGTTGGTTATCTATCACTTCATATCCAGTGCACCCTCTTAGAATAATTGTGAAATATTATTTGTCCTTGAGAAAATTGTTGCAGCACCTAATCATATACAGATGAACTGCACACAAATTAATGTTGTGTAATGTAAATATTATTTTTCCTCTCATCGGAAATGGCTGGCCACACCAGTCAGGTTGCAAATAAAATGCATCAGTTTGAAGCAACAGTGGTGTGATATTCCCTCACATTCGTATGGAGGAGTACATATCATCTTTGATGGCGTTGTAGAGTTAACCCTTCCGAATGCCTGGTCTGGCTGGTCAGTTCCATCAAATGGAAAGCAGCCTTTGATTTGAATTAGTAGCTTAAGAATAAATGACTGGTTTAAAAGTAAAAAAAGGTGCAAAAAGGGAAATAGCAAGAAACTGGGCAAAATAATAATGAGAGCAAAAATAAAAGCCCCCTCTGTGAGGAGATCACCAACAAACAAGTGGTTCACAGAGGATATTAGATTTATTTGGTCATTAAGAAAGATCAATTGGCTTGACTATTGAGGGAAAAGCGACTGATGGGTTGCTGTCAATCAATCAAATGGATCACATATCAAGGGATATCTTGCTACACCTGTCTCCTGACTTTTCTTGTTTTTTGTTCAGTCAGCTGTTTTTACTTTCTTAATTTATATTATATTAAAGGTTTCAACTATCGAAAGAGGGAAGACATACTAGCTACTCGAGGTGGGTGCTAGGAAAAGCTATTTTGAAAGTGTTTTGTTTTTTCTTCTTTGACTCAAATATTGGGATATATATATATCTATATTGAGGTATTTAGGAGATTTTGAGATATTTAGAAAATTGTGATGTTTAGCATTTTGTTTATTACAAGGAAAAATTATTTAAATTGTGTTTTTTTCCCAGGGAAATCGAGAAAGGTACTTCAATACTAATTAGGGCATGGGCCGACTTAACGTAAAATTGTTTAGAGTTTTGTGATATGCTTTACAAGAACATCATTCTTGACATGCTGAAATTTGCGTTGCCATTTTGGATGACAAGATACTTTTTGAGGTGATTACTGTCATATTTATGAAAATAAAGCCAGATATTTTTGAAATATTTAGAAAACAATTTTGAGATATTTAGGGGGGAAAAATAGGGAATTTCCGGCAACATATTCTGGCGATTTTACGTGATATTTGTGTTTGCCCTCTGATAATTGTTTTCAGTCTATTTTTAAATTTCGCACCACCCGTGAAGGCTATTTTTAAGCTCATCCCCATGACCTCGCGGTTCATATTTCACAATATGGACCAATCGAAATCCGTTATTCTTTAAATAACTAGTCTCATCACCTTGTGACTGTGCAATGTATGGGGGATACGCTCTCTTACTGCATCCTCTCTTATTTTGGAACCATGTCGTGACATTTTGAACTTTGTATTATGGCGGGAAACTATCAGCACGTGATTCTAGAAATTTCAACCAATCGGCTGTCACAGGTGTGACTAAATAAATTCGGCAAGTGCGTACACGTGGAAATTTCATTTACGTTCGGTGAAAAACGAAAGTTCGGCTCAAACCGGATCAGAAATGGCATTTTCTTTGGATCTGAAGCGCGTTTTGATCAGTGACAGCGTTGATGGCTGTTGCAAGTCTATTTTGGAAGAGAATGGCATCGCTGTCGACTTGAAAACTAAGCTAACAAAGGAAGAACTGCTGGCAGAAATCCCAGTAAGTTTCGCCGCCGCAAACCAGACATTTTGCGATTGCAAACTGACATCGCTTGTTACTCACAACAGACCTCTGTTTACTCCAGAATTATGACGGGATGATCGTCAGATCAGCGACAAAAGTGACCGCAGATGTGATTAAGGCTGGAAAAAACCTTAAAATTATCGGTCGCGCTGGCACTGGCGTGGACAACATTGATATTCCTGCGGCTTCCCTTCAGGGAATCATTGTAATGAAGTGAGCGTAGAGCCTTTTATTATCTCTAACGTTCTTTTCTTTTGTCGTACGTTTGATTCCTCAGCGATCCTCTGGAACGTTTCAGTTACGCCTAGTTATTTAGTATTTTGTACAAATTGCTTTATCACTCAGTACAAAATGTACAAGTTTACCTTAGGCACCTTATAACATTCTTAAACATCTAAGTAAGAGAAGAAAACATCGGGGAAGTCTTCAGTGGCTTCTCGGGCTGATTTTCCCCACAGTTTGAATTCTATCTATGTGGTATTACAGGGAAATTGTAAAACTACTGGTATCAAATTACAATTTGTCACGACATGAAAGATCATTGCTTTCTTGATCAGTAAATTTCTAAGGAAGCTTATTTGCCACTGTGGAATAATCGAAGCTCAACTTTATTCGACACAATGATTTTTGTCATCTCTCATTGTGGCAGTTTTTGGAATGACAATAAATTATTTTATTTTGGTCAGGGATTTTGTACAATTTGCTGCAACAAGTTGCATTTACCATTATTACATTCTAGAACCATTTGGGATCTTTAGGCTTGTGCCGAATGCTTCAAAAATGTGACAGGTTGCTTGCGGATCCCATAGGACCTCTGCAGGGACCTTGAATATTATTACAGAGATACCAAGGGTCCTTGCAGGAGCTTGAAGCATCTGTCCATGGTTCTGCATTATTATTGGACCTGTGTGAGGTTTTTGTTTGGTTTTTGAAATTGTGGTAATTTTAACCAGTAAATGATCTTTTTTGGTGAGAAATCATCCCGGTTTCCACACAGAAAAAAGATAGTGTATAACAGGACTTGATTATTTTGTTTGTGGCATGGGCATAAACCAAAAACTTCTCAATTTATTTTTCCTCTCCTTGTATTCATTTCCCTTTTTGATGTCACTCTCTGGTGACAAATGGTTCTCTTAGAAAAGTGACTGTCAATTATTATCTGGGACTGACTGTATTATTATCTGGGAATGTGATAATCAACAAAAAGTATTCATGACTAAAACCACAGGTAGATATGAAAGGGGTGCAACAAGCACTTCAGGGCCATAGCAAGGGGAGGGGGGTGCTGTACCCCGAGTTTTTTGCCCCTGAAAAGTAAAAACATACAAGCAAGTTTAAAATAAAGTTTAATCTCCCAGAAGTTTTAAACAATAAAAAGATGTCAATAATTTGAAAAGGAATCATTAAAAATCTTTGTGCCCCCCTCCCCCACCTAGTTTCTCAAGGCTCACTACAGCCCTGCACCTCTAGTTTTTGCTAGTATGGGTGTGAATGAATCAGTCACTTCTTTGTGACTTAACTGCTTTGATTCTGCATTGTTTACAGCACACCTGGGGGCAATACTATAAGTGCGGCTGAACAAACTTGTGTGCTTATTAGCTCTCTTGCAAGGTAAGCATGTAACATGATACCAATCCCAACTTTAAATGATTTATCCAGTAATAACAACTTCATCAATTGCGTTATTCTGGAACATTGAATTCCTGAGGGAATTGGCTCTGATAAAAGGAGAACAGTAGTTATTACTTGTCATTATATTGTCACAGGCACATTCCTCAGGCTGCAGCATCTATGAAAGAAGGAAAGTGGGACAGGAAGAAGGTTTGTCTCCATTATGTTGTGGTAAATCATTGTTGTAAATATGTTACAGCCACAAGATAATTTTTTTTTTGCTATGAATGGGTAGCTGTTGTTCTGGGAAATACTTACACTTCTCCCACAAAGAAACCCCAACTTTTTAAAATCTCTTATAGGAGATGTGTAAGCAAAAGCTTGAAGGCAGTTAAGATGGAATACGTCATTCCACAGGTCACCTCAACTTCTTTTTTGAAGTGAGTTGATTTTTTAAAGAGTGTGTAAGTTTTGTGATGGTACTTTCACTTTGCTTATGATCGTGAGTAAAAAGTCGTTTTCATGAGAAAGACTTCACACTTAGACTTGCTTTGAAAAGAGATCGACTAGCAATAGAGTTATTTCAGTAGAGTTATGACTTAGAGTTATAGTTAACAACTGCCAAAATCCTGAATTCAAGAGTCCCAAAACCAGAATGAAACCTACCCTTTAAAATAAAGTCAGTGTTTAGACCTAACCTTAGATCTAACCCTAAAAATCATGAATTTAGGGAGGGTCTTGTAAGTTTAACTCTAACTCTAGGCCATAACTCTATAAAAATAACTCTATGAATAGCTGTTCCCCTTTGAAAAGGAGGTTGAAAGGAACTTGGAAATGGTCTATTAATTAATTCTTGTACATGTTGGAGGTAAATATTTTTAAAAAGATTTCATATCTGTAGGGGGCACTGTAAGTTTCCAGGAAATATCTACACCCACCACATGTATTCCTTGAGAGAAAGGGGTGGGGGGGGGGGGGGNNNTCTTTGAAGCAGAAATTTACAAAGACATGTATGTATTGGAATTGGAATTTCTTAAGGGGTGGGGTGGGGGTAGGCTCGATTTTCGCCGCTCTCTCGGGTCCGGGGGGTGAGCGCGGGCTCATTTCCCGAAACAGCGGCTGGTAATCGAGCCTAGGGTGGGGGTTAAAAAGTTTCATCCTTCATTTTCTGTCTTCAATATTTCACCAGTTACAGTATAATCAAAAGATCTCTATAATGGATTCGGGGTTTGGAATGACATTCCATCTTTTATCTGCCTTCCATGTTCAATTGATCTCATTAATGTCAAGTGTCTTTGTTTCAGTATATGGGAAGTGAACTATTTGGCAAGACACTGGCAATTGTTGGCTTAGGAAGGATTGGTAGAGAAGTAGCACATCGCATGCAGTCCTATGGAATGACCGTGAGAATATTTTATTGATTGCAAGCCTACAATTAATGATTTGCCTCAAATTATGTTTACTTGGTGTCTTTTCTGGTAAGGGTCATTACTTATGATTTAGAAAACCTTTAGAATTTAGCACCTGTGGACAAATAGCCTGTAATTCAATAGTTTCTAAATTGACTTGGTTTTGTGGAGGAAAGGGAATTAGAACCCTCCAAAATATTGCACATATGTATGAGGGTAACTCTGCTATTCAAATTTTGGCATGCAAGTTTTGTCACCTTGACTGTATGTGCTGTTTAAAATTTAAAATTATAGTACTTCCATCACATGGGTTAATAGCAGCTTTTAACTTATTTTACTAGCTGACCCATTTATGTTGGATAAATAAAATAATAATGAGATGAACATTATATTATTAAATGTTATTAAAATAATATTAATATTATTATTGTGATGATGATGATGATGATAATGATGATGGTGATGATGATGGCAATTATTAAAATGATACAAAGCCAAGTCTACTGTTGACCTTTGAAGAGGTTTCTCTACCTTCTGGAAGGTGTGCTGACTTAACATTTTGTTGTTTTTGTGCGATAAACAGACGATTGGTTATGATCCACTTGTTCCTGCCGAAGAGGCAGCCAAATTTAATATTGAGTGGATGGAGTTGGATCAGCTGTGGCCAAAAGCAGACTACATCACTGTACATACACCTCTCATTCCACAGACAAGAGGTAAGTGTAGAAAAATAAAGCAAATGATCATTGTAGGCAAAGTTTTTGTGTCTGTTTATTTTCTGAAAAAAGAAGTACTTTGAAATTGCCTCTGTTTAGGGGCTTGGGGGGTATTTTTTTGTTGCTGTTGGTAGAATTAACTTGGTTATAGTGCAGTTGCCACAATATTATTGTTGATAAGGTAAAGAGCATTATGGTGCACTTGTGATTGACATTTATTCCCTTTCATCTGCAGGCCTTTTAAGTGACAAAACATTTCCACTTTGCAAAAGGGGTGTGTATGTAGTGAACTGTGCCCGTGGGGGTATTATTGACGAGGCTTCTCTGTTGAACGCTCTGGAGTCGGGTCAGTGTGCTGGAGCAGGTCTTGATGTGTTTGAAACGGAGCCTCCGACAGGTGAGAAGCTGCAACAAGGCAGTAAATGTTCGTATGTGTATGCACCTTACGATCCCTTCAATTTTGAGAACCACTGTACTGTCAAGGCCTTGGAAGACCTACATATGGTGCTGGAAAGTCCTTGATTGTTAAGTGGCTAATAAGACAATAACATCACTAGCAGAGAAGTGATGACAAAACAACAACTTTATTTGTACTCACAACTTGCCCAATTACAATGTATCTAGAAAAGAGTACTAGAAAAGAATAGAGCACCAGCTGCCTTGAATAACCATAAGGGCTGGGATATAAATAAAATAATTAGGGGTCAGCAAGATGGCACAAACACTCACTCACCCACTCACTCACTCACTCACTCGCACACACACTGAACACATACAGACAGTGAAAAGCCCAAAAATTAAGCACATAACCTAGACATTCAGAAGAACTACACTTAAACAGTTGATTTGACACACAGTGGTCCAAAAACTAAAATGGTAAAAACTATTCCACTGACTTGATTTTGCATTTCATTGAGTCTTTGAAAATGTGAATGGTATCTTTGAAACCCTGAATTTTTGACCCAAACCCTGACTATATGTAAGGGAATCTTCTTTAGTGCCTGATTGATTTAATCTGATTCTAACTTTCTTTCCTTCTACAGGTGTGTCAGCTCAGTTAGTTCAGCACCCAAATGTGATAGCCTGTCCTCATCTTGGTGCCAGCACAGTTGAGGCACAGACGAGAGTTGCAAAGGAGATTGCTGAACAATTTGTTGATGCTGTTCAGGGCAAGTCGCTCTTTGGTGTGGTAAGTCATTCTTTCAGCTCACACTTTCCATGTGAGACATCGCTTGTGGTGAGAAGAACACTGACTTTTTAACAAAGAGTTGAAGTCCTAATTAAAATTTTCAAGATAGCATTAATAGCTAGGGTCTTTCTGTTGAATTCTTAGATAAATGCCACATTCTTAACTGAAGCCCTCAAGCCTGAAGCCCAACCCTGGTTGAATCTGGGTGATAAACTTGGCAAAGTAGCTGCATGCATCGCACAAGGCAAGGTCACCAAGGTTACAGTGACAACACATGGAGGTGAACTGAAGTCCGCAGGTCGTTATATCACTGCTGCCGTGTCAGCTGGAATTCTGGGTGCAAGTGATGTAAATTTGGTGAATTCGGCTGTCATCTCAAAAGAGAAAGGCTGTGAGGTGAGGAGCACTAATTTTCTTTTAAAACTTCAGGTTGTATTGGAATGTGGTGACAATTCTATGTTGCGAAGTAAAGCCTGGTTCCAGCGGGGCTAAAGTACAGGTCACAGGTCACAGGTCAGGTCTCTGGTTATTGTTTTCACCAATACTGAAACAACCCTTAACCTTTACTAATACTAACCTTAGGTCTAAACATTGTCTCAGTGTAGTATTTAGGCCTAAGGTTAGCATTAGGAAGGGGTTAGGGTTGTTCCACTATTAGTAAAACAATGACCTGACCTGTGATCTGTGATCTGTACTTTACCCCCCACTGACCTGGTTCTCACTTGTGCAATAATCATAAGCACAAGAAGGATAATTTTTCCTTCCTTGAGCTTATCTCACGCTTATCTCATTCATACTTGTGCTTATTTTACAAGTGGCAATGGATGTGAAATAATTGTAAGCACAAGAATTAAAATTAACAGTAGCTTGTATTTTGTCCACTGTTAGAATGCTTGGGTATGTCTCATTTTCTCGTGCTTGTTTCCCTTTTAACCTGGGAACATCGTAGGTATATGCTTATGTTTATGCTTGTGGTAATTGCACAAATGGGAACCAGGCTTACGTCTTCAAAACACTACAAAGATGGAGGAGTTATTAACATAATGGGGCAGACAGCATAGCATCTATTGTTGAATAGTTGAGGCCTTTCAAGTACCTGCAGGAAACAATCACGTTTTTCCCCCTCTGGTTTGCTCTTAGCTGTCAAGTTATTTCATGTCACTTATCATTAAATTTAAGAGCAAACCAGTGGAAAAATAGCGGTGTTCTTTAGATATGCTTAAGGCCACATGTAGAAGATGGGCCTTGTTGGCAAAATAAGAAGTGGCCTAAAATTCAGCTTAAGATGGTTATGCTCCATTCCCTTTAAAAGGCCATTTTTGAGCTTAACTTTAGCCCCCTTAGCAAAGGAAGTGCAAGTGCAAAGTCTTTTTTGGATAAAAATTAGTTTTCATTCAAGTGAAAGTAAAACCAATTAAACATTAAACATTTGCACTTGTACTTAGTACTTTCAAAACAAGAGGCTGAAGTAAATTCAGAGATGTCCTATCATTCAAGCATTCTCAATTATTTCTTCACACTGTCACTTTCCTTTAGGTTTCTTCTTGCCATATAGACCATGTTGGATTTCCTTATTCTGGTGCAGTATCAGTTACTGTCAACAGCGATGGGAAAGATACCTCAGTAGCTGGGGCAGTCATTGGGATTGGTGTCCCAGTGTTGATCAAATTCAACAGTCTTCTGTTCAGCGGAGCAGTGCCTCTGTCAGGAAACATGTGCTTTGCCAAAGGAAATCCTGGCAAGGTTTTGGCTGATCTTGTTCCTAAATTTGGAGATAACGGTGCCATTAATCATGTTCATGTGGCAGGAGGTGGAGAGGAGAGCGTTGTTGTTCTTAGCACCTTGTCGCAGATAACCGCAGATTATCCATGTGTAGCACTGTAAAAGTGCATGACTGTTAAAGTGCTACTACAATAAAAAAATCACTTTTCATTTCTCGTCACATTTCGAAAGTACTTGTGCTGAATACTTGGCATGCAAGATTTATGCAATTATTTCAAGAGGAAGACTATGTATTTTGACAGGAAATTTTTTATTTAATGGTCTGCCATTACTTGGTGCGGTTCTGACCGATAAACCCCCAGAGAGCTGGATCGAGGAGAAAGTGACGTCATTAATTTTTCTCATAAGCTTAAAAATGGAGTGTGTGATATGGACGTCACTTTCTCCTTGATCCAGCTCTCTAAGGGCTTATCAGTCTGAACTGCACCAAGTAATGGCAAACTGTTAAATTAAAAAAAATGCAGTTAAAATAAACGGTCTTCCTTTTGAAATTACTGCAAAAAAATTATCCTTTTGATCAAAACGAAAACAGATTGTTTTTTTATCATAGTAGCACTTCAACACTTGAGCCCTGATTTTGTGACTTGAATGAAGATGAGCCAATTGAAGTTCCTGGTTTTCCTTGTGTTAAAGTAGTCTGATGAATCATGTAATAGTGAACATGTACGAGATGGGACCAATGTGAGATCAGACTGATCTCTGACAATTTCAGACTTCAGTAATCTGCTTTTGCCACAGATTCTATCAATATCAGATCATGTGTCATCAAAATACTGTATCTGGATAGATGTTTGAGAGAAAATTAATGTCCATGGTCTGGCCACTGCTACACAAATTATAATTACTGTCACAAATTATAATTACTGCATGCAGGCAAAATGTTTGGCAAGTGCTTATGTGTAGAAAGCTGTGCAATGGAGGCAGACCTGCAGGCGTTACTGCATGGCATTCTTGTTGATCAAATAGTAGTTAGAAAAGGACAGATGAGCCCACAGATTTTGTAATTGAAGGGTGTTGGTGTTGAAGCTCTCCTGGCAAACACTTTCAAGTGGACTGTTCTTCTCCATTTCAGCTTCCAGTCTCTATTTACATTTCACGAACTGGCCAGCCCCAGTTATGGATACTTTTTCTGCTTCTAAGGGTGTCTGTGTATGGGGGTTTCTACTATAAAAGAAAGTATGATAGTACTTATTTATGAGATAACATGAACTGGTGCCAACATGCATGGTGTGGCATAAATTGACTAGTTTTACTCTTGTTACCTCTCAGTGTTACCTGTTGCAGTGTATAGTTATCCTTGGTCATCCTTAGCATTCAGTTCAGATTATCCCATTGTTTGTGGCAGGGCTAGAGGGTATGGGCATCCACAAGTTGTTTGCCTAGTCTCCTTCACTTAACAATGTCAGTTTGAAGAGGATACACGCAAGACAGTGACTCCCAGCTTCATTGTCTGTTACTGTTGTTTCATAAACCCCCTGTGTAATATTTGGGCTGTTGAAGGTTTTCCTGAACCAAAACAAACTCAAATCTGCGACCACATTAATCAGTTTTCATGATTGTGTCATTTGATTACGTCTAACAGAATTTATTTTGTTTTTTGCTTTGTTATTCAAATTATGTAATCCCGTTGGGGTTAAAACAGTAACAGTGTGTATTAACATGAAACAAGAAAGACCTTAAGGATTTGTGCAACTGTAGTTAAATGATGCCGTCGTGCAAATGTGCTATTGACCATTTCATTGCGAGTCTTAGTATGAAGTCTTCCTGGGTGAAACTGATTAATAGCTTAACTAATAGACCATTTCTGAGTTGGCTTCAGCCTCTTTTTCAAAGCAAGTGCAAGTGTGAAGCATTATAAAAATCACTTTTTATTCATATGCAAATTGAAAATAAGCTGAAGAAATGATCCTCGCACTTTCTGGACAATTTAAGCAATTGTCCCTTATATGCACTTGAAAAATTCAAGTGACTCCAAAGGGACAATTGCTTAAATTGTCCAGAAAGTGCGAGGATCATTTCTTCAGCTCATTTCTAACCCGTACTTCATAATCATTTCTTTCATTCAAATTAAAAATAATTACCGTCACAAAATGTTCGCTCTTGGACGTCTGGCTTTGAAAAAGGGGATGACGGAAGTGGCCTCTCAAAGATACCCCAGTATTGATCTTTCGGTTTCGGTATTAAGCGGAAACCTCAAGGTAACAACAGGCAGTCCAATTTTAGTATGTTGTATGATGTTCTTCTCTGAAAGCTACATAGATTTTTATGGAACCGAATATCGCTGGAAATGGTGATAATTTGGCCAATTTTCACTCCACGGCCATTCGGCCTTTTGTTACT
>BLFK01000717.1:691465-693965 GCA_014634185.1 Astreopora myriophthalma
CGCGTATGCTTGTTTTGGTCAACCTTTCTCGAAACCGCAGTATAACACCTCAACAAAGCATATATTGTACCAAATACATCAATAGTTATACACGATTTAGGCAAACGACACCATACAGTGCTATACGTGGTTATACATTTTCTATGGAGTGGTGTAAACAACACTACACAGTATTAGTAGAAATCCGCTCATCACATACTATCACGAATCCTGTAATGTCATTGGCTCGCTACTCGCTGTCTATTGAGTGATAGATACAGTAGCGAGAAGCAAAAAAGCCGGCGTAAGCTAAAACAAAATGTCGGCTTCTTCAAACGTTAAACTCAATAAAAACTGGAATGAATTCGAAGGTAGTATGTGAGTGGATTTCAACTGAAACAATTACACTACTCGTTCTCGTCTTCTATGAGTCAATGTCTTCTATGAGTCAACTTGGGGCTATACGCGCCTCTGTGACTATTAATTCGCTCATAGAAAACCCGAACTTGTAGTCTAATTGTTAACTAGACCAGGTTATATGTGATTGAACAAGATTGCTTTTCCAATGGTTGCTGTTGTTGAGCCTAAAGTCTTTGATCCTTTAGATGATCGTTTATTAAATCATGATGATAAAAAACATACTAAATGAATCGCTCTGCATCAAGATTTTGCGATTGGTGCGCAAATCTAACGTCATTGAGTAGATTTGTGCTGTTTTTTGAAACATGAAATGACGCTTTCAGCCCACTTGAGTGAAACGTTGAAATGGGAAATAGTGTTTATGATGATATTCTTGTGTAGGGCGTTGTGTTGTTTGGTCGAATTGATTGATTGCTTTGTATGTTGGTTTGTCAGGTTCAAGCTTCGTTAGTGAAATTTTAGACGGACTTTCGTGACGGTAGACAGAAGGAACAGAACTGAGCTTTGGAACGCATCGTTGCCTTGGAACTGAACGCCATATGGGACATTTCAAGAAATGGGATTGAACAGGCTAAAGGCGGTGAGACACGGTTCAACATTTGCTGATCAAGAAATGTTGCACTGTCTTGTGCAATAAATGTTGAACAGTGTGTGATGCCATGTCGAATGTTGAAATAGTCCATTGAACTTGTTGAACGAAAATCGAGCCAAATGCTATTCCGTTCAACATGTTGCTGAAACATTTTTCAACAATTGTTGAGCAACAAAAGTGGCACTGTGTTGAACCGTGTGTCAGCAGCTTAAAAGTTGTACATATTGGTCGAACTGTACTGCGATTCAGACGTCGTAGCAGTGGGGCTTCCATTTTATACATCTCTGTAGGGACAAGTGCGGCAATCATATTCAGTGAAGGAGTCGTGGCCCAGTGGCTAAGGCGCTGGATTTGCAGGCGGATGTTCCAGGGTCAAATCCCGCTCGGACCGCCAATAAGCAATTATTGGACGAGGTTTTTCGTGATATCCAAAATAATGAAGGGCGAGGTAAGCCGGAGGCGGAGGCTGATAACACTTACCGAGATCTTGATTATTCTGGGTATAACGAAAAACTGAATTCAATAATTGTTTTATTAAACATTGATATTTAAACAAAAGATTGTAAAGTAATCAGCCATTGTTTACATTCACGCCTTCGCCCGGTAGTGTGAAGCCGTTGCGGTCAACAGGTGACAAATAACCTAAGCAGCTGTGCGACCACGCTCGGCAGGTGACAGGTTATCCAGAATTATCTGCAGCCGTACCGCATTGTATAGTAAATGGATTTGTCGGCGATAATCCGAGTTCATTTCCACCACGCCTTGTTGCTGCCGCAGTGAGCCATTATAAGTCTTGGGTCTTGAACACGTTTTTACGAAACGCAAGGAATTCTGGCAGCAGTAAGATCAGAGGTGCAAGGAATTGTGGTTATGCGGGAATGCAAGAAGTAAGATACGCGGTCTGCCCTCGTGCTTATTAGAGTAGCATCGTGATTACGGCAAACGGCAGGCTTCTGCTTGTCATAAAACCATGAAAATTCTCTTATTCTAGCTTATTTCTCTGTTTTTAGTACTTGCTTGATAGCTGAAGCTAACAGGCAAAATATAAGCTAAAATCAAATAAATTTCATAAGTTTTTGGTAAACAGGAAATTTCGACCTGACGTTTGCCGTTTGCCGTTTGCCGTAAACGTGATGCTCTGAATCTATCACTGTGGCAGTGTGAGGTGAGTGCAACCAGGCATGTATCCCATAATGTATGTTGATTGTAGACTGCATATTGGTTATCGTTTATTTTAGACCGCTTATTTTGTTATGGTTGGTGTGTGACCGGGCATCTATTCCATCGTGTGTGTACCGCAACAGCAAAATGTTGATTTTGGAACATACACACCATAGCGGCAAGATGTTGATTTTAGAATATTTTATTATAGTTGAGGTCCGCCAGGCCTTTATTTTATACTGTAATCAGTAACAGTATTTTAAAGTGTACACCACAACAGCAAACATTAATTTGAAACGTTTTCGTTAGTGCTAAGGTGATGTCAGACAAGCCGATTTTTTACGCCGA
>BLFK01000717.1:700561-703061 GCA_014634185.1 Astreopora myriophthalma
TTTCTGGAACCACACATTTTCTTTTTATTATGTGGATGAAATTATGCAAACTGAACCAAACAAGCGACCAGTGTCAGAAACCAGATGGAAAAAAAAACAAAAACAAGTGCATGCTTAAATCTGGGACATGTGGTGTGCAATTTTTTCATATTTCACTAGTGACAATATGAAAATTACAAGTGTGCTGGTTTTCGGTAAAACGCTGGCATCCATATAATAAAAGCCTATGTCACTTTTGAAGAATACCAGGGTTAGAATCAGTTGGTGTTAGACATGGTCCTGGTGAACACGTTTGTCCAGTCGCAGGTTGTAGCGTATTTAACACTCAATGACTGGTCCCAAGGGAACATTTGTTTTTGATTCAGAGCAATCTACTCGCAGATTTACATATTGTAACAGTTGTAACGGCGAAAACCTTTTGGATTCTGTTCATTTATACAATGTAAAGAACTTCAAAGTGTTAACAGAAGTTAAAGAGTTGCTTCACATTTTGCTCAAGTGATAGCTTGTGTGGTTCATCACTCTAGCCGTAGGCGGCTAGAGTTATGTTTTCATGTTTGAATCTTATTGTTTTTTTTGTTTTGTGTTGTTGTTTTTTGGGGGGGTTGTGATTTTCCAATCAATTATCGATTACTATCGATGATAGTTTGAGCAGTCATTTTAAATGAACTTCTATAGGGGTGTATGCACTGGGATTCAAACCCACGCTCTCCTGCATCAAAGGCAGTAGTGATGTCCACAAGGCTATCAAGCCAACATCGCATCCAGTGGGGAAAAACATTTATTAGTATCTTCTTTACGTGACTGGAAACGATTTCTTTTCCTTCATTCTGTGTCATACCTGGTTGTATTAGGTGACCAGTCAGCCATCTTTTAGCCAGCTACTTTCTTTTCGTTGTACGATTACTGCTGATGAAGTATCATCAAAATGCCATCACAAAAACTTGTCAAGCATCTGTTTCCCAATTTTGGGTCAAATCAATTTATGTTGTAACATTTTAGGGTGTGTACAACAAAGTCAATTTGACGATGGGAGTTTTCTTGATGTTATTGCTATTGTTGTGGAATGTCTCTGATCACTGGAATGGTTTCCAGGGTGGCCTACTATTTCCTATCGGCCTTTTACCTTAAAATCGGGAATGGGCTAAAAGAGAGGCTGGAGTATAGGCTACCTGTAGCTTCTTGTTGCCCATATTTGGTTTTGGTGGGGATCATACCTGTTCAAATGTAGTACCTTTTTATGGGTTGTGAAAACAAACTTTAGCATTTACACATAATAATTGTTTTAAAGGACATATGTGCTGCTTATGCTGTGCTCTCTGTGCTCCTCTGAGCAATGTACATGAACAGCTTTCAGCTTTCATGAACAGAGGAAATTGAGGAAAAAGTAACTGGAATGCTGCTTGTTGACAGTTGGAGAACTACAAACAGCTTGTGTGGGTTTTTGTAACTGTTGTTGTTGTTGTTGTTTTTTTTTTTTTTGGTTATAACTTTTTAAACAGAACCTTTGTAGCAGACACAGAAAAAACATAAATCTGAGGGTGCTCACCATAAATGTCATGCAGTGTTGTGTTGTTATGGCATATTTGCTCCTCTTAGGTTTTTGTAGGACAATCCCTGTACAAGGGCGAGCCTTGAACCCTATTCATAACTGGCAGCCAATAAATTGTTCTTTTGTCTTTGTGCTTATTAGCCCAACAAGCTTGATTATAGGCTGCCTGTAGCTTCTTGTTGCTCCTATTTGGTTTTGGTGGGGATCATACCTGTTCAAATGTAGTACTTTGTTATGGGTTGTGAAAAGAAACTTTTGCATTTACAGGTAGTAATTGTTTTAAAGGGCATCTGTTCTGCTTATGCTGTGGTCTACATGCTCCTCTGAGCAATGTACATGAACAGCTTTCAGCTTTCATGAACAGCATTCTTAAGTTTCCCTTGTTTAATTTCAGTGCCAATTGAGGAAAAAGTAACTGGAATGCTGCTTGTTGACAGTTGGAGAACTACAAACAGCTTGTGTGGGTTTTTGTAACTATTGTTGTTGCTGTTGTTGTTTTGGTTATAACTTTTTAAACAGAACCTTTTTAGCAGAGACAGACAAAAACGTGAATTTTAGGGTGCACACCATAAATGTCAATGATCCAGTGTTGTGTTGGTATAGCATAGTTGCTCTTCTGAAAACATTGATCTATTAAGTTTTTGTAGCACAATCCCTGTACAAGTACAAGTCTTGAATCCTATTCATAACTGGCAGCCAAGAAGTTATTCTTTTGTCTTCGTGCTAAATAGCCAACAAGCCCAATTATAGAGCAAACGTTTTTTTGAATTTTCTTCATGTTAACGAGGCCAGCTGGGCTACTGTAAACACAGGCGTATAAACCACACTCACAGATAAGCCCACCCCAAGTTTGAGAATTCACTCGTGGGAAAAAATATGGTTTCAATAAAAAAAGTATGTTCACACTTCACAACAGAAAAGTGAAAGTGTTTTCCAGATTAACGAGCA
>BLFK01000717.1:713061-720561 GCA_014634185.1 Astreopora myriophthalma
CCTGCAACACTACCTGGGAGACCTTTCCGGCAAGTGAACACACTATCCCCGAGCACATATGAAGTCCCTATTATATTTACAGCTGTTTCGAGAAAGGTTGTCCAACTGACAAGTATCAAAGCGTACGCAACAGTGCCGAAAGGTATTATGGATAGTGGTCTGTATGGCGTGCTTAGAGTAACGTAATGTTGGTGAGACTTCTTGAAGGTTAGTCTTCACGTTAGGAGTGGCCATTATATTTTCGTGGCATCCCCAATTCTAGGTTTTTATTAAAATGTACAGAATGTGTCCTACACTTCCTTTCGGCATTGTCGCGTATGCTTGTACACTTGTTTTGGTCAACCTTTCTCGAAACAGCTGTATAACACCTCAACGAACCATATGTTGTGCCAAATACATTAAGAACTATATACGATTAACAGTTACACCTACTATACATTGCTAAACATTGCCGAACGACACCATACAGTGCTATTTAACAATTATCCATAATTAGCCCATGAGGCGAAGCCGATTGGGCTATTGACCCGTGGCCCTTGAGGGCGAAGGGTCTAATTGTTTTAGTATCACCCAACTAGTCGGACAGAAAAGGCAATAATAAAGTTAGCAAATGCAAGTTGAAGAAATGTTTATTTGGGAATAAAATGAAAGAAAGGGTCACGCTTTTCGCTACTCGAGGACTGTTGCTAATAGTCCTCTAGTCGCGTAGCCAATGGAATTGCAGGATTTGCATTAGTCCACTAGTTGGGTGATACTAAACGTGATTATACATGGCTATGGAGTGGTGTAAACAACACTGCACAGTATTAGTAGAGATCCGCTCGTCACATACTATCACGAATCCTGTAATCTGATTGGCTCGCTACTCGCTATCTATTGAGTGATAGATACAGTAGTGAGAAGCAAAAAAGCCGGCGTAAGCAAAAACAAAATGACGGCTTCTTCAAATGTTAGACTCAATAAAAACTGGAATGAATTCGAAGGTAGTATGTGAGTGGATTTCTACTGAAACAATTACACTACTCGTTCTCGTTACTCGTTCGTTCGTTCGTTCGTTCGTTCGTTCGTTCGTCTACCAGTCCAATGGTCAACTCGGGGCTATACGCGCCTCCTTGACTATAAATTGGCTCATAGAAAACCTGAACTTGAGTCTAATTGTTAACTAGAGCAGGTTATATGCGAGTGAACAAGGTTGCTTTTCCAGTGGTTGCTGTTGTTGAGCCTAAAGTCTTTGATCCTTTAGATGATCATTTATTAAATCATGATCATAAAAAACGTACTAAACGAATCGCTCTACCTCAAGATTTTTCGATATGCCGAAAAGCAATAGTGCGCAAATCAAACGTCATTGAGTTGATTTGTGCTGTTTTTTGAAACATGAAATGATGCTTTCAGCCCACTTGAGTGAAACGTTGAAATGGGAAATGGTGTTTATGATGATATTCTTGTGTAGGGCGTTGTCTTGTTTGGTCGAATTGATTGATTGCTTTGTATGTTGGTTTGTCAGATTCAACCTTCGTTGGTGAAATTTTAGACGGACTTTCATGACGGTCGACAGAAGAAACAGAACTGAGCTGTGGAACGCATCGTTGCCTTGGAACTGAACGCCATATGGGACATTTCAAGAAATGGGATTGAACAGGCTAAAGGCGGTGAGACATGGTTCAACATTTGTTGATCAACAAATGCCGTACTGTCTTGTGCAATAAATGTTGAACAGTGTTTGATGCCATGTTGAATGTTGAAATAGTCCATTGAACTTGCTGAACGGAAATAGAGGCAAGCGCTATTCCGTTCAACATGTTGCTGAAACATTTTTCAACAATTCTTGAGCAGCAAAAGTGGCACTATGTTGAACCGTGTGTCAGCAGCTTAAAAGTTGTACATATACTTGGCGGCAAAATGGCCGAACTGTACTGCAATTCAGACGTCGTAGTAGTAAGCCTTCCATTCTATACATGTCTGTAGGGACAAGTGCGGGAATCATATTCAGTGGAGGAGGCGTGGCCCAGTGGCTAAGGCGCTGGATTTGTACGCGAATGTTCCAGGGTCAAATCTCGCTCGGACCGCCAAGAAGCAATTATTGGAAGAGGTTTTTCGTGATATCCAAAATAATGAAGGGCGAGGAGAGCCGGAGGCTGAGGCTGATAACACTTACCGAGACCTTGATTATTCTGGATATCACGAAAAACCGAATTCAATAATTGTTTTATTATGCATTGATATTTAAACAAAAGATTGTAAAGTAATCAGCCATTGCATGTTTTCATTCATGCTGTCTCCCGCAGGGGCGGATCCAGGGGGGGGGGGTGGATTGGGTGGCTAGCCACCCCCCTTCGGAGAAGCCCACCATAAAAATCTAATACGTGAAAAAAATATAGAAATACGTGGGTACCAAAAACCTTGTGAAGCCAGCAAGGCCGAAAACGGATAACTTGTAATATATTAACGTATAGTTTGGTGGCCGACTGTATCAGCCACCCCCCATTAAAAAATCCTGGATCCGCGCCTGCTCCCGGTAGTGTAAAGCCGTGGCGGTCGACAGGAGACAAACTGAGCAGCTGTACGACCACGCTCGACAGGTGACAAGATATCCAGATCTGCAGCTCACAGAATGGGGATTGATTCCCGGCAATGTATAATAAATGAATTTGTCAGCGATGGTTCGTGTTCAACCCCACCACGCCTTGTAAATAGTTAATTGTGCAATGGAGGCGGACCAGTCATTACTGGCATTCTTGTTGATCAAATAGTAGTTTGAAAAGGACAGACAAGCCCACGGATTTCGTAATCTAATGGTGCTACTGTTGAAGCTCTCCTGGCAAGCACTTTCGACTGGATTGATCTTCTCCAGTTGGGCCTCCTGTCTCTATGTTACATTTCAGGAACTGGCCATTCCCAGTTATGGATACTTTTTCTGCTTCTAAGGGTGTTTGTGTATGGGGGCTTCCACTGTAAAGAAAGTTCGTGTAGGATAGTATTTCTTTATGCGATAATGTGAATTAGTGCCAACATGGTGTGACATGAACGTTGTGGCTAACTCTTGAATGTTGGCTAGTTTTATTCTTGTTACTTCTCCTTATGTTATCTGTTGCAATGTACAGTTATCCTTAGTCATCCTTAACATTCAGTTCACAATATCCCATTGTTTCTGGCAGGGGTAGATGGTATGGGAGTCCATAAGTTGTTTGCCTAGTCTCCTCCACTTTACAATGTCAGTTTGAAGAGGATACATGCAATACACTGTCTCCCAGCTTCATTGTCTGCTACTGTTGTTTCATAAACCCCTTTTGTAAATTTTTTGGACATGGTAGATTTTCTTGAACCAAAACAAACTCAAATCTGCAACCACAATAAGCAATTTTCATGATTGTGTCATTTGACTACGTCTGCCAGAATTTATTTTGTTTTCGCTTTGTTATTCAAATGATCTGAATCCCGTTCGGGTTTAAACAACAGTAGTGCCAATTAGCATGAAACAAGCAAGACTTGAAGGATTCTGGTAGTTGTAGTTAAGTGATACCGTCGTGCGAATGTCCTATTGACCATTTCCGAGTTCAATTCAGCCCTTCGTCAAAGCGAAATGAAGTTCTCATTTATATGCAAAATTAGCTTAACTAATAGACCATTTCCGAGTTGACTTAAACCTCTTTTTTAAGCCGGTACAACTTTGAAGCCTTATGAAATCAGCTCAGAAACGTCAAGGTCACTGCAGGCAGCCCAATTTTAGTATGTTGTGTGATGTTCTTCTCTGAAAGCTACATAGATTTCTATGGAACCGAATAGCGCTGGAAATAGTGATAATTTGGCCCACATCAAGCCCTCTTTTTTTCACTCCACGGCTTTTCAGCTTTTTGTTACTGACGACCACGAACCCAGGCTCTCCCTTATTTTATCCCCGAGAGAAAGTAGAGGGGGCTGGATAGTAGGGGGTGTGATGGATGATATGGGATCCACCCTAATTCCGTGAAGACGCCATCTTTGCTGTTCTCTGGTGTGAGCTTCAGCAATTTTGCATCCGATCTGCTTTTCGATTTAGTCACGTTTGGTGAACTGGGCATCTGAAAGCGTCGGTGTTATAATTTGAGCAATTCGTATACCTTACAGGTAGGGAATCCAGCGTGTTTTAGATCTCGTGCTTAAAGTTTTAGTTGCATTCCAAGTTAAAATTACGTGTGAACTAAGCTGTCATGCTTGACTAAATGTGTTTTGTTTCACAAAGAAAGAGCAAGGTGTGTAGGTGTATTGTTCACAAGTAAATATACCAAATGAGGGCCAGATGTAGCTTTTTGTACAAATAATGCATAAAGAAGCCTCTCATTTTAATATTTTGTGTTTTTGCACTTTATGGGAAATGAGAGAAATCGGAAATTGAGCAACATTTGATAGACTTGTCAACTTTCACTAGTCCCAGTTTTGCCCGATATTTCTTGGTCCCATCCCGACTAACTGCCCCTGGGTTTCCAACATCCTCGTGAAGGATGAACTCTCACTTCTGGTGCACACCGTGCTGGCTAGATCCCTCAGGTCCCTTACATTGATTGGTGCATGAATATCTTTAGAGGATATTACATGGCAGTGCGAAGATATGAAATTTATTTTTGAGTGGAATGTTGTTTGAGTGAATGTTGTTTTTATTATTTTCTTTTTATTATGTGGATGAAATTATGCAAACTCAACCAAAGAAGCAACTAGTGTCGGAAACCACATGGGGAAAGGAAAAAAAGGAAAAAGGTGCACGCTTACATCTGGGACATGCGGTGCCAACTTTTTTCATATTTCACTAGTGAAAATATGAAAATTACAAGTGTGCTGGTTTTCGGTAAAATGCTGGCATCAATATAATAAAAGCCTATATCACTTTTGAAGAATAGCGGGCTGAGAATCAATAATTGGTGTTAGACATGGTCCTGGTGAACAAGATTGTGCAGTCACAGGTTGCAGCGTATTTAACACTCAGTGACTGGTCCCAAGGGAACATTTGTTTTTGTTTCTCAAGAATCTCGATGTTTTCTGTCATAGACTTTGCAAATGTTCCCCGCTCAGAAATTTTTGGCTGGATAGAGTTTTCATTTGTTAAATGTCCTGACCAATAAGAACATGCGTTGCTGGGGAAGACATTTCAGCTCTGCGACAGTAATAATTATTAATCAAGTACTACATTGATTAAGATAGGGTTGGAAAGATATACTTAGATTGCCCAAATAGTAATATACCTACCAACTCCCATGCATTAGGTACAAGTGTCACACTGATCTTGTGCTAGTTCACACTTACTGACGAAATTCTTATGCTTGATTGAAAAGCATGAGCTATTGCAGCCTCCCCCAAATTGACACACTTCCCCAAACTACAAAAACTCAAACCAATGTGAGGAATGAAAGCTCCTTATAAAATGTGTAAATGACATTATGATGTCCTCTGAGGTCAACCATTGTTTCAGTCTATCTTCAGTCTTCATTAATGGCCGGCAATGGAAACACATAGCAAATTTAAAAACGAGATTTTATGCACACACATGGAAATTACTAAGGCACAGAGGAATCTACTCATGGACTTACGCATTGTAACGATTATAATGGCCAAAACCGTTTGGATTCTGTTCAATGTAAAGAACTTCAAAGTGTTTGGTTAAAGAGTTGCGTCACATTTTGTAGCTTGTGAGCATAGCTTGTGAGGTTCATTACTCTAACCGCAGGCAGCTAGAGTTATGTTTTCGTGTTTGAATCTTGTTGTTGTTGTTGTTGTTTTTCAGGTTGTGATTTTCCAATCAATTATCGATTACTATCGATTATAGTTTGAGCAGCAGTCTTTTTCAACAAACTTGTATAGGAGTATATGCACTGGGATTCAAAACCACACCCTCCTGCATCAGAGGCAGTAGCAATGTCCACAAGGCTATTGAGCCAAAACTGCATCCGCCGGGGAAAAACATTTATTAGTATTATCTTTACATGACCGCAAACGATTAGTTTTCCTTCAGTGTATGTCATATCCGGTTGTATTACATGACCAGTTAGCCATCTTTAGCCAGCTACTTTCTTTTCATTGTACAATTACTGGTGATGAAATGTTATCAAAATGCCATCACAAAAACTTGTCAAGCATCTGTTTCCCTATTTTGAGTCAAATCAATGCACATTGTAACACTTTTAGGTCTGTACAATGAAGTCGATTTGACGATCAGAGTTTTCTTGATGTTATTGCTATCGTTGTGGAATGTCTCTAATCACTGAGCGGTTTCCAGGGCTGCCTACTATTTCCTATCGGCCTTCTACCATAAAATCGGGAATGGGCTAAAAGAGAGGCTGGAGTATAGGCTACCTGTAGCTTCTTGTTGCTTGGTTTTGGCGGGGATCATAGCTGTTCAGATGTATAGTACTTTGTTATGGGTTGTGAAAACAAACTTTAGCATTTACATGTAATAATTGTTTTAAAGGACATATGTGCCGCTCATGCTGTGCTCTACATGCTCCTCTGAGCAATGTACATGAACAGCTTTCAGCTTTCATGAACAGCGTTCTTAAGTTTCCCTTGTTTAATTGCAGTGGAAATTGAGGAAAAAGTAACTGGAATGCTGCTTGTTGACAGTTGGAGAACTACAAACAGCTTGTGTGGGTTTATGTAACTGTTGTTGTTATTGTTGTTGTTTTTTTTTTTTGGCTATAACTTTTTAAACAAAACCTCTGTAGCAGAGACAGCAAAAACATAAAACATAAATCTGAGGGTGCACACCATAAATGTCATCCAGTGTTGTGTTGGTATGGCTTATTTGCTCTTCTGAAAACATTGGTCTCTTAGGTTTTTGTAGTACAATCCCTGTGGTGGCCAATAAATTATTCTTTTGTCTTTGTGCTAATTAACCCAACAAGGCTGATTATAGAGCAAACTTATTTTGACTTTTGTTCATGTTAACGAGGCTAGTTGGGCTACTGTAAACACAGGCGTATGAGCCGCACTCACAGATAAGCCCACCGCAAGGTTGAGAATTCACTTGTGGGAAAAAATATGCTTTCAATGAAAAAAGTATGTTCACACTTCATGACAGAAAAGTGAAAGTGTTTTCCAGGTCAACGAGCATACCAACAATCGAACAGGCTGTCATTTTTATCGCCAGTGAAGTAATGCACTAAATAAAATCAATCCTAGGTATGAAAACTTTTGAAAGTGTATTACCTTATCTACCTTCATGGGAACATTCATCACAAGACATACATGTGAATTGAAGGTTGTTGGCAGTAAGAAAATAATGTTGCATTTCCTGAGGGCTCTTCAAATACATTTACAAATGCAGTTTAGTGAACAGGCAAGTAGCTAGAAGATAAAAAACTGGGGACGAGGTATGTTCATCAGATGTTCTCACAGATAAGCTGCACCCCTAATTTAGGATTATTATTTTTGGAAAAATACTGCGGCTTATATGCTGGTGTTTACAGAAATTAGCACAGAGACAAAAGAATGAAGATCTATTTGTTGCCTCCCATTTATGAATAGGGTCAA
>BLFK01000717.1:725561-730160 GCA_014634185.1 Astreopora myriophthalma
TCTCTTTTAAGGAATCGGCATTGTAGTAGTGTCATTGAAATGATGTATCGGGATAAAGTAACGGAAAGGACAGACGGTGAATGCATTGGTGCCGACGGCTTGGATTTCTCGTTAACTGGCGAGACTATTTACATTAGTGGTCGAAGCACATTCTTTGGATTGAAACGAATTATGGCTTGGGACGTTTCAAACGGGAAAATCAAGGCCGAGAAAGTGTTTAGCACTGAACTTTTGTATGACGGTGTTGTCTTAGCTGTAAGGGGAGGCGTTCTGATAGGAACCAAGTGCACTCTTGAGCTGTGGAACTTTGAGTTGTCAGACTGCATCCGACGATGGAGCCTTGAGGTGAAGTCTGTCTTTTCCATTTCAGTCGACCAAGTGGTGTGCACAACATTTCCAAATGCAGAGGAGATCATTCTGGATACGGTCACTGGAGACATAGTGTCGACCTTTGCAGTCAGTTCTTACAAGTTGATTGCTTGTTATAGGAATCTCCATCTGTTAGCCAATACTGATGGCGGACAAGCCGTTTGCATTAAATTGCAGCAACTCGGTCAAAGTGTACCATTGTGGAAATTAAGTCTCCATCCTGCACCGGTTGATAACATGTTAGGACGTTTTTCTCCCAAGGGCCAATTTATTTTTGTGGGTAATAGTTTCAGTAGGAGTTGCGCTTATGTTATCGATGCAGTTTCTGGAAATGTGCGTTTCGAATTGAATGATGGCAACCTCATTTACGACTTTAAGTTCATCAGTGACGAGGAGTTTGTTATTCTCAGTAACCATTTCCCAACTGGTGTCCGTCTTCGACTATTCAGCGCATGGTCTGGGGATCTACTCAGTGTATTGCATGTTTATTCTGACTCTGGCGACTGTTGTTTGGCAACTTGTCCTGGAGAGGGACTCATCGCCATCTGCCCAAGCTGGAAATTGGACTTAAAAGTTATCAAGGTAAAAGTCTCAGAAGAAAATAAATGCGTCAGGAATGGCAAACAGGTAAGCTGGCAAATTGTTTTTAACCATTTGTAAATGTAAATAGCTGTTTGAAGTGTGGTTCTTAAATGTCGGAGACTGTTCCGGCGAGTGAAAACACTACCCCCGAAGACTCGAACACCCGAACAGATATGTAGTCCATATTATACAAACAGCTGTTTCGAGAAAGGTCTAACTGACAAAAATCAAAGCGTACGCAATAGTGCCGAAAGGTGTTATGATAGTGGTGTGTATGGCGTGCTGAATGCAAAGTCGGAGTGACGTAATGGCGGAGAGACTTCTTGAACGTAAGTCTGCACGTTAGGAGTGGCCACTGTATTTTCGTGGCATCCCCAATTCTAGGTTTTTTAATTAAAATTTGCGGAATGTGCCCCACACTACCTTTCGGCATTGTTGCGTATGCTTGTACACTTGTTTTGGTCAACCTTTCTCGAAACAGCTTTATAACACCTCAACAAAGCATATATTGTTTCAAATACATTGATAGCTATACACGATTTATAGTTGCACGTACTATACTTTGCTCAACATAGCCAAACGACACCATACATTGCTATACGTGATTATACATTGGGCTATGGAGTGGTGTAAACAACACTATACAATATCAGTAGAAATCCACTCATCACATACAATCACGAATCCTGTAATCTGATTGGCTCGCTACTCGCTATCTATTTAACAAATTGACGTCAGTTTTTTATGCGTCTGTCCTGATATTCAGTGATCATGAATTTCGTCATCACATTGTCAAAGTAGCTGTGGATCCACGAGGCTGACGTCAATTTGTTTGCTGACGTCAATTTGTTTTTTACGATAATAAATTGTCGAATTGCGCGCGCTCGCCCGCTGACGCGTCGCATGAATTTCAAATTCATGTGTCTGTCCGCATATTGACCATAAAAATTAGCCAATGAGCGCGCGTGAATTTCTGCAGTTATCGTAAAATGAGTGATAGATACACTAGTGAGTAGCAAAAAGGCCGACGTAAGCAAAACCAAAATGGTGGCTTCTTCAGATGTTAAACTCAATAAAAACTGGAATGAATTCGAAGGTAATATGTAAGTAGGTTTCTACACAAACAATTACACTACTCGTTCTCGTTTTCTATGAGTCAATGGTCAAGTCGGCGCTATACATGCCTCCGTGACTATTAATTGGGTCATAGAAAACTGGAACTCGTAGTCTAATTGTTAGCTAGAGCAGGTCATGTGTGAATGAACAAGATCGCTTTTCCAGTGGTTGCTGTTGTTGACCCTAAAGTCTTTGATCCTTTACTGAGATGATAATTTATTAAATCATGATGATAAAAAAACATACTAAACGAATCGCTCTGCATCAAGATTTTGCGATTGGCCGAAAAGCAACGGTGCGCAAATCTAACGTCATTGAGTAGATTTGTGGTGTTTTTTTGAAATATGAAATGATGCTTTCAGCCCACTTGAGTGAAACGTTGAAATGGGAAATAGTGTTTATGCTGATATTCTTGTGTAGTGCGTTGTCTTGTTCGGTCGAATTGATTGATTCCTTTATATGTTGGTTTGTCAGGTTCAAGCTTCGTTAGTGAAATTTTAGACGGACTTCCATGACAGTAGGCAGAAGGAACAGAACTGAGCTTTGGAACCCATCGTTGCCTTGGAACTGAACGCCATATGGGACATTTCAAGAAATGGGATTGAACAGTCTAAAGGCGGTGAGACACGGATCAACATTTGTTGATCAACAAATGTTGCACTGTCTTGTGCAATAAATGTTGAACAGTGTGTCATGCCATGTTGAATGTTGAAATAGTCCATTGAACTTGTTGAACGAAAATCGAGCCAAACGCTACTCAACATGTTTTTGAAACATTTTTCAACAATTGTTGAGAAACAAAAGTGGCACTATTTTGAACCGTGTGTCAGCAGCTTAAAAGTTGTACATATACTTGGCGGCAAAATGGCCGAACTGTACTGCGATTGAGACGTCGTAGCAGTGGGGCTTCCATTTTATACATCTCTATAGGGACAAGTGCGGGAATCATATTCAGTGAGGGAGGCGTGGCCCAGTGGCTAAGGCGCTGGATTTGCGGGCGGATGTTCCGGGGTCAACTCACGCTCGGACCGCCAATAAGCAATTATTGGATGAGGTTTTTGGTGATATCCAAATTAATGAAGGGCGAGGTAAGCCGGAGGCTGAGCCTGATAACACTTACCGAGACCTTGATTGTTCTGGATATCACGAAAAACCGAATTCAATAATTGTTTTATTATATCAACTGACGAAATGATCCTCACACTTGCTGGACAATTTAAGCGATCGTCCCATATGCACTTGAAAAATTCAAGTGACTCCAACGGGATTCGAACCCACGACCTCTGCGATGCCGGTGCAGTGCTCTTACCAACTGAGTTCATTTCAGTCCGCTTGTTTGTTATAGTTGGTGTCTGACCGGGCATCCATTCCATCGTGTGTATACCACAATAGCAAAATGTTGATTTTAGAAAGTACACACCATAGCGGCAAGATGTTGATTTTAAAATATTTTGTTATAGTTGATGTCAACCAGGGTCCGGTTGCTCGAAGCCCGGTTAGCGCTAACCATTGGTGAAGAGGTGTCAAAACCGTTAGGTTTCCATGGTATTTAACCCTGGTTAGCGCTAACCATGCTTCGAGCAACCCGGGCCCGCAGGCCTTTATTTTATACTGTAATCAGTAACAGATTGTTAAGTCTACACCACAACAGCAAACGTTGATTTGAAACGTTTATAGTTAGTGTTAAACAGGTGTAGGAGTTCTAGTTTACTCTTGAACAGCAAAATGTTGATACTAGAACGATTACAATGCCTGTGAACCAAACGTTTGTTTATAGCGCCATTTAACAGTTTGTCTTGACGTGTTCTGTGCGGTCTGTTGCTCATAAGCTACATCGAGGTAAACATAACTTCGTAAGAGCATCTTACCACACAGTCACTGCCACAGTGCCCTCTAATCGATCTCTCAAAGTTTTCTCCATTTCTTCTTCTGCTTTTCTCTCCCGTTCATACTCTGCTGTCCATTCTGCGTCGGTTAGCAGTTCTTCGGCGAATGCTGCCACATCATCTAATGTCGGTCGTTTCGCCTGCAAGTCGTTTCGCCTACACTGAAGTCGATTCGCCTACATAAGTAAAGTCGATTCGCTTACACACGAACAAATAAATAAAGTAAATGGAGAGACAAGTTTTTGTGTTCGAAAATCAAAACCTTCGCAATTTTACTAGCCATCAATGACTAGAGAATTTGTGAAAGTTTTTATTCAGCGATGTAAGCGTATACGGATAATTTGTTTAATGCGTGACCGGTGATTTTCAAAAACTATGCTCCAATTTAAGGGGGACTTTCACATTGTCTCTCAAACGGGATTTTCACATTCTCTCTCAAACATTTGATACAAAGTTGTTTTGCACTCTCAAAAATTTTAAGGTTTATTTCATCCACAAAAGCAAATTGAAGGGTCTCGCAAGTTTTGGCTTGTAACGAATTTATGTTCAGTGTCATATCCTCCTGATAGCAATGCTAATTCTCTGTAGTAAATATTTATTACCGAAAAACACTGGATTCGGCAACTTTGAGTGAAGTGTGTAGGCG
>BLFK01000717.1:737512-742512 GCA_014634185.1 Astreopora myriophthalma
AACATTTCAACATCAAGGGATTTCATGCTCCTAAAAGTGATCACTTTCTTGCGATGTTTTGAAATTTTACTCTCCATTAGTGCAAACGTCAAATAATGATCACTAATTTCTGGATTTAAAATTCCACTTCTCTTAAACAGTTGTGGCTTGTTGGTGAGTATAACATCCAGTAGAGTAGATGATGTGTTCGTTACTCGTGTAGGTTCAGTAATTAGGCATTCAAGCTCATAGACCTCCTCCAGGTTTCTCAGGAGTCTACCTTCCCTTTGTTCTGGTTTTAGTCGATCCAAATTGAGATCACCTGTCAATACAATGGTATTACAATCCATTGTTGCCCACAAAAATAACGAGTTCAGTTCTTCCTCCAGCTTGTCAAAATAATTCATTCCCACAACTTTAGGGGGGCGATATACTCCTACAAAGAGCACATCATTGTTGTTGATGGAAACTTTTACGGCTAAAACCTCAATGAACTTGTATTGCCTTGGCAGTTTCACTCGCTGTGGTAATAGTTCTGTGGAAATATAAGCCAGCAAACCTCCACCACCTTTTGCTCTGTCCTTCCGGTACATATGATATCCCTCTAGGTGAAACTGTGAGGATGGATATGAACCATCAATCTTAGTCTCCGATAGAAATATCACATGCGCTTTGAGTTGCCTGTTGAGAACTTTCAATTCATCAAACTTATTCTGGATACTGTTAACATTCAAATGTATCACAAGGAGCTCAGATGCATTTCTTTTTCTCTCATTTATAAGACACATTCCGTTTTCATTTTCGAAGTCAAACTCCTGATCAATTTCATTCTCCAAGAAGTTGTCATTTCTTTCATCAATCTCCTCATAAAAGGGAAGATACCGCAGCGTGCAAGAATTGCATATCCATGATTGACTTGTACCTCTAACATTTTTACGAGTGGTAGTAGCACTGCAGTTAACATGGAAATAATCTTTACAATCATTGCATATATGCCTGTGATGATTTCGTCTCACCGTCTTCGCACATGACGGACATATCAAGTTTTCAGGCCCAGGCAGTGGGTGAATGTCGCCACTTAACTGCTGCTTTAGTATCGATGGATTAAATGTTGCCGTCCCGTTCCTGTAGTAGTTAATCCTACTTTTTCGAAATTTCCGTCGTATTACTTTATATCTGTAGTGGTGAGATCCCTTGTAATTTAACTCCAAGATTTTGACATCACAAAAAGCTGCAAATCCAAAATGGCCACCATCTTCGAGTTGACTTTTTAATCGAGTTTGCCCTCTCCAGCATGTAAACTGCAGTAGGGCAAGATCTAAATCTTCCACATCGATATATTCACTTGTAATGCCAACTGGGGGCTGATGTAAAAAGCATATAAACGTGAAAAACCCAATCTGCGACATCAAAATGGAGGAACAGGTAAACACACGTCCGACCGCCATTCTCGGTCCCAGTCTTGTAGCTTTTTGTATGAATAATGCATAAAGAAGCTTCTCGTTATAATATTTTGTGTTTTGCCCTTCATGGGGAATGAGAGAAGGCGGAAATTGAGCAACATTTGATAGACTGTCAACTTTCACTAGTCCCAGTTTTGCCCGATATTTCTTGGTCCCATCCCGACTAATTACCCCTGGGTTTCCCCTATCCCCCTGAAGGACAAACTCTCACCCGTGGTGCACGCTGTGCAGGCTAGATCCCTCAGGTCTATAATATTGATAGGCGCATCAATATCTTTAGAGGATATCACATGGCAGTGTGAAGAAATGAAATTTATTTTCGAGTGAAATGTTTGAGTGAATATTGTTTTTACTATTTTCTTTTTATTATGGGGATGAAATTATGCAAACTGAACCGAACAAGCGACCAGTGTCAGAAACCAGATGGGGAAAAAAACAAAACAAAACAAGTGCATGCTTAAATCTTGGACATGTGGTGCGCAATTTTTTCATATTTCACTAGTGAAAATATGAAAATTACAAATGTGCTGGTTTTCGGTAAAACGCTGCCATCCATATAATAAAAGCCTATATCACTTTTGAAGAATACCAGGCTTGGAATCAGTTGGTGTTAGACATGGTCCTGGTGAACACGTTTGTCCAGTTGCAGGTTGTAGCGTATTTAACACTCAATGACTAGTCCCAAGGGAACATTTGTTTTTGTTTCTAATCTCAAGAATCTGGATGTTTTCTGTCATAGATTTTGCAAATGTTCCCCGCTCAGAAATTTTTGGCTGGGTAGAGTTTTTATTTGTTAAATGTCCTGACCAATAAGAACATGCGTTACTGGGGAAAAAATTTCAGCTCTGTGACAGTAATAATTATTAATCAAGTACTACATTTATTAAGATAGGGTTGGAAAGATATACTAAGGTTGCCTACGTAGTAATATACCTACCAAGTCTCATGCATTAGGTACAAGTGTCACACTGATCTTGTGCTAGTTCACACGTACCAACCAAATTCTTATGCTTGGTTGAAAGGTGTGAGCTATTACAGCCTTCCCCAAACTGACACACTTCCCCCAAAATACGAAAACTCAAACTAACATAAGAAATGACAACTCCTTATTAAATGACCCTATGATGTCCTCTGAGGTATATTATGGTTTCAATCTATTATTATTCACTAATGGCTGGCAAAGGAAATACGTAAGTTCCAAAACAAGATTTTATGCACACATGTGGAAATTACTAAGGCACAGAGCAATCTACTCACAGATTTACATATTGTAACAGTTATAACGGCAAAAACCTTTTGGATTCTGTTCATTTATACAATGTAAAGAACTTGAAAGTGTTTACAAAAGTTAAAGAGTTGCTTCACATTTTGCTCAAGTTATAGCTTGTGTGGTGCATCACTCTAGCCGTAGGCAGCTAGAGTTATGTTTTCATGTTTGAATCTTATTGTTCTTTTGTTTTGTGTTGTTGTTTTTTGGGGGGGTTGTGATTTTCCAATCAATTATCGATTACTATTGATGATTGTTTGAGCAGTCATTTTAAACGAACTTCTATAGGGGTGTACGTACTGGGATTCAAACCCACGCTCTCCTGCATCAGAGGCAGTAGCGATGCCCACAAGGCTATCAAGCCAACATCGCATCCAGTGGGGAAAAACCTTTATTAGTATCTTCTTTATGTGACTGGAAACGATTTCTTTTCCTCCATTCTATGTCATACCTGGTTGTATTAGGTGACCAGTCAGCCATCTTTTAGCCAGCTACTTTCTTTTCGTTGTACGATTACTGCTGATGAAGTATCATCAAAATGCCATCGCAAAAACTTGTCAAGCATCTGTTTGAGTCAAATCACTGCACATTGTAACACTTTTAGGTCTGTACAATGAAGTCGATTTGACGATCAGAGTTTTCTTGATGTTATTGCTATTGTTGTGGAACGTCTCTATAATCACTGAACGGTTTCCAGGGCTGCCTACTATTTCCTATCGGCCTTCTACCATAAAATCGGGAATGGGCTAAAAGAGAGGCTGGAGTATAGGTTACCTGTAGCTTCTTGTTGCTTGGTTTTGGTGGGGATCATAGCTGTTCAGATGTATAGTACTTTGTTATGGGTTGTGAAAACAAACTTTAGCATTTACATGTAATAATTGTTTTAAAGGACATATGTGCTGCTCATGCTGTGCTCTACATGCTCCTCTGAGCAATGTACATGAACAGCTTTGAGCTTTCATGAACAGCATTCTTAAGTTTCCCTTGTTTAATTGCAGTGGAAATTGAGGAAAAAGTAACTGGAATGCTGCTTGTTGACAGTTGGAGAACTACAAACAGCTTGTGTGGGTTTTTGTAACTGTTGTTGTTATTGTTGTTGTTGTTGTTGTTTTTTTTTTGGCTGTAACTTTTTAAACAAAACCTCTGTAGCAGAGACAGCAAAAACATAAAACATAAATCTGAGGGTGCACACCATAAATGTCATCCAGTGTTGTGTTGGTATGGCTTATTTGCTCTTCTGAAAACATTGGTCTCTTAGGTTTTTGTAGTACAATCCCTGTGGTGGCCAATAAATTATTCTTTTGTCTTTGTGCTAATTAACCCAACAAGGCTGATTATAGAGCAAACTTATTTTGACTTTTGTTCATGTTAACGAGGCTAGTTGGGCTACTGTAAACACAGGCGTATGAGCCGCACTCACAGATAAGCCCACCGCAAGGTTGAGAATTCACTTGTGAGAAAAAATATGCTTTCAATGAAAAAAGTATGTTCACACTTCATGACAGAAAAGTGAAAGTGTTTTCCAGGTCAACGAGCATACCAACAATCGAACAGGCTGTCATTTTTATCGCCAGTGAAGTAATGCACTAAATAAAATCAATCCTAGGTATGAAAACTTTTGAAAGTGTATCACCTTATCTACCTTCATGGGAACATTCATCACAAGACATACATGTGAATTGAAGGTTGTTGGCAGTAAGAAAATAATGTTGCATTTCCTGAGGGCTCTTCAAATACATTTACAAATGCAGTTTAGTGAACAGGCAAGTAGCTAGAAGATAAAAAACTGGGGACGAGGTATGTTCATCAGATGTTCTCACAGATAAGCTGCACCCCTAATTTAGGATTATTATTTTTGGAAAAATACTGCAGCTTATACGCTGGTGTTTACAGAAATTAGCACAGAGACAAAAGAATGAAGATCTATTTGTTGCCTCCCATTTATGAATAGGGTCAATAAAGGTTAAGTAAATTCATCACCAATAGATGAGCTTGGGAAACTGGTGCCTGGAAAATCAGTGGGGGGCCTTGGACGATTGAGGCATGCCGAGAGGTATCCATGGCAACCCTGTGAACGGAAACCACCCCGGCAATCAGCCGCACCGGGCACCGTGACACTGAACAAGTTCAGTGGAACAGACAATACTTACCTAACCCAGTACTTACCAGGAGTCCCCTATAGCCAAAATGGGGGTGGGTGTGGTGGGGCAAGAATCCGCAACGATTCAGTGCACTGCAAATGATCCGTGATGATCAGCTAAATTGGAAGCTAAATATATTACCCTGCCAAG
>BLFK01000717.1:761887-764387 GCA_014634185.1 Astreopora myriophthalma
AAAAAAAATAACCGTTAGCCGTAAAAAATGTTAACCGTAAAAAATTCTGGCCGTAAAAATAAAAGTCTAAGGTCTCGTAAGAAGACTTAATGTGTCTTGAATTTTCTGATTTTACGAGTCTTTATAGCCAGTAAGAAAGCCGATACTCTCACTATTCAGCAGACCGGAATTATTGAAAGTGTTTGTTGAACGCCAACGGTGTCCGTAGCACCAGTTGACAAACGTTTTGACACTTTGCGATGTCGATGCGATGGCCCTAGTCAAAGCTGTTATTAGTTTTTATCGCACTGGTGAAGAAAAACCCATGGAAAGATACAAGGGGAGGATAAAAATTGAGGAACAACACAGATCGTTTTTTTCATTTAGAAAAAATGTCATAGATTTTCTTGGACTAAACGACAAAGCCAAGAAGTTCGGGTTAGGGTCGTTTGACCTGAAACGCCTCGCAAAGTTTGGTGGCAAAACGGAAAATCTCGACATATCGAGCCAGCAGACTTTCATGTTTTATTTGTTTTGTTTTCGTCAAAGTACCACAGTGTACATGTAGGAATAAAGATATAGACCAGCCGATGGTTTACAGTGGTCGTATATTACCACAGTTTTCTACCCCAGAATGTTCTGAGACTTTACAACAATGAAAATTAATTAACAAAGTTAATTAATTTTTAACAGATCCGTTAACAGTAACGGAGAAAAATTAACCGTTAGCCGTAAAAAAGCCAAAATATTAACCGTTAGCCGTAAAAGGCACTCCCCCATTGGGACCCTACTACTACGGCGACGTCCACGGAAACGTCAGTTAAAACTGCTAGTTTACGGTTTCCAAATATTTTCGTGATTAATCCAGTTTGCTGAATTGGAATGAATTTGAATGACGGAAACCTCAGTTAAAACTGCTAGTTTACGGTTTCCAAATATGTTTTTGAATAATCCAGTTTGCTGAATTGGAATGAACGGTGTTTAAACTAAGAAAGATCAAAGTGCTCTGTGAGCAAACTCGTGACATAAACAGACAGACAGGTCTTTTTATATGCTGAACCTGTTGTGTTTGACGTTAAAAACACACGCCCATTTGCATTCATATAATACGAAGATCCAGATGATTCTGAAGTAGTTTTGGGGATGACCCATTCGCTATATCCGACACAATGCCGATTTTACATGAACTCTGGCTTATCAAAATGAAAGTGGATTTCTGCACCAAAACCGGCATATTGAAGGCCAGCTTTCGGCGCAAATGGCGATTGCAGCTTATTAAAGAGGCTGCAGCTTTTAATAAAAGAACGAAAAACAGTTAAAGTTTGACATTTACAAGTAGACCAACGATCTCGATTTGAGTTGAGTTTCTTCACTTGGTTCGGATGTCCCCGCTATGCGGGTCTTTTAACAGAAGTCTTGGCCTCGGGGGCCGCGTAATAAGCCGTTTTTTAACACTTGGTAAATGTTAAATTCCCTGCTAAGTCCCGGGGATCAGGGGGCCGGGGTTTCAATTGACTGGAGCATAAAAGAAAGTAGGATAGTATTTAGGAGATAACATGAACTAGTGCCAACATGGTGTGACAAAAAAAGTTATGACTAATTTTTTAACATTGGCTAGTTTTACTCTTGTTACCTCTCAGTGTTATCTGTTGCAGTGTATAGTTATCCTTAGTCATCTTTAGCATTCAGTTCAGATTATCCCATTGTTTGTGGCAGGGCTAGAGGGTATATATGGGCATCCACAAGTTGTTTGCTTAGTCTCTTTCACTTAACAATGTCAGTTTGAAGAAGATACGTGCAAGGCACTGGCCCCCAGCTTCATTGTCTGTTACTGTTGTTTCAAAACTCCCCTGTGTAATTTTTTGGCCTGTTTCCTTGCGAGTCTTAGTGTGAAGTCTTCCTGGGTAAAACTGATTAGCTTAACTAATAGACCATTTCTGAGTTGACTTCAGCCTCTTTTTCAAAGCAAGTGCAAGTGTGAAGCATTATGGAAATCACTTTTTATTCATATGCAAAGTAAAAATACCCCAATTTCGGTATTAAGCGGAAACGTCAAGGTAACAACAGGCAGCCCAATTTTAGTGTGTTGTATGATGGTGATGTTCTTTTCTGAAAGCTACACAGATTTCTATGGAACCGAATATCGCTGGAAATAGTGATAATTTGGCCAACATCAAGCCCTCTCTTTTCACTCCACGGCTTACTGATGGCCACGAACCTAGGCTCTCCCTCATTTTCTCCCCGAGAGAGAGTGGAGGGGGCCTGGATAGTAGGGGGTGTGGCGGGTGGCATGTGACCCACCCTAATTCCGTGAAGACGCCATCTTTGGTGTTCTCTGATGTGATTTTCAGCAATTTTTCGTCTGCTTTTCGATTTAGTCACGTTTGGTGAACTGGGCATCTGAAAGCGTCGGTGTTATATTTTGCGCAAGAACTATATCTTACAGGTAAGCAATCTAGCGTGTTTTAAATCTCGTGCTTAAAGTTTTAGTTGCATTCCAAATTAAAATTACGTGTGAACA
>BLFK01000717.1:774387-776887 GCA_014634185.1 Astreopora myriophthalma
ATTTTCGTGGCATCCCCAGTTCTAGGTTTTAATCAAAATTTATGGAATGTGTCCCACACTACCTTTCGGCGTTGTCGCGTATGCTTGTTTTGGTCAACCTTTCTCGAAACAGCAGTATAACACCTCAACAAAGCATATATTGTACCAAATACATCAATAGTTATACACGATTTAGGCAAACGACACCATACAGTGCTATACGTGGTTATACATTTTCTATGGAGTGGTGTAAACAACACTACACAGTATTAGTAGAAATCCGCTCATCACATACTATCACGAAACCTGTAATGTCATTGGCTCGCTACTCGCTGTCTATCGAGTGATAGATACAGTAGCGAGAAGCAAAAAAGCCGGCGTAAGCTAAAACAAAATGTCGGCTTCTTCAAACGTTAAACTCAATAAAAACTGGAATGAATTCGAAGGTAGTATGTGAGTGGATTTCAACTGAAACAATTACACTACTCGTTCTCGTCTTCTATGAGTCAATGGTCAACTTGGGGCTATACGCGCCTCTGTGACTATTAATTCGCTCATAGAAAACCCGAACTTGTAGTCTAATTGTTAACTAGACCAGGTTATATGTGATTGAACAAGATTGCTTTTCCAATGGTTGCTGTTGTTGAGCCTAAAGTCTTTGATCCTTTAGATGATCGTTTATTAAATCATGATGATAAAAAACATACTAAATGAATCGCTCTGCATCAAGATTTTGCGATTGGTGCGCAAATCTAACGTCATTGAGTAGATTTGTGCTGTTTTTTGAAACATGAAATGACGCTTTCAGCCCACTTGAGTGAAACGTTGAAATGGGAAATAGTGTTTATGATGATATTCTTGTGTAGGGCGTTGTGTTGTTTGGTCGAATTGATTGATTGCTTTGTATGTTGGTTTGTCAGGTTCAAGCTTCGTTAGTGAAATTTTAGACGGACTTTCGTGACGGTAGACAGAAGGAACAGAACTGAGCTTTGGAACGCATCGTTGCCTTGGAACTGAACGCCATATGGGACATTTCAAGAAATGGGATTGAACAGGCTTAAGGCGGTGAGACACGGTTCAACATTTGCTGATCAAGAAATGTTGCACTGTCTTGTGCAATAAATGTTGAACAGTGTGTCATGCCATGTTGAATGTTGAAATAGTCCATTGAACTTGTTGAACGAAAATCGAGCCAAATGCTATTCCGTTCAACATGTTGCTGAAACATTTTTCAACAATTGTTGAGCAACAAAAGTGGCACTGTGTTGAACCGTGTGTCAGCAGCTTAAAAGTTGTACATATTGGTCGAACTGTACTGCGATTCAGACGTCGTAGCAGTGGGGCTTCCATTCTATACATCTCTGTAGGGACAAGTGCGGCAATCATATTCAGTGAAGGAGTCGTGGCCCAGTGGCTAAGGCGCTGGATTTGCAGGCGGATGTTCCAGGGTCAAATCCCGCTCGGACCGCCAATAAGCAATTATTGGACGAGGTTTTTCGTGATATCCAAAATAATGAAGGGCGAGGTAAGCCGGAGGCGGAGGCTGATAACACTTACCGAGATCTTGATTATTCTGGGTATAACGAAAAACTGAATTCAATAATTGTTTTATTAAACATTGATATTTAAACAAAAGATTGTAAAGTAATCAGCCATTGTTTACATTCACGCCTTCGCCCGGTAGTGTAAAGCCGTTGCGGTCAACAGGTGACAAATAACCTAAGCAGCTGTGCGACCACGCTCGACAGGTGACAGGTTATCCAGAATTATCTGCAGCCGTACCGCATTGTATAGTAAATGGATTTGTCGGCGATAATCCGAGTTCATTTCCACCACGCCTTGCTGCTGCCGCAGTGAGCCATTATAAGTCTTGGGTCTTGAACACGTTTTTACGAAACGCAAGGAATTCTGGCAGCAGTAAGATCAGAGGTGCAATTAATTAAGGAATTGTGGTTATGCGGGAATGCAAGAAGTAAGATACGCGGTCTGCCCTCGTGCTTATTAGAGTAGCATCGTGATTACGGCAAACGGCAGGCTTCTGCTTGTCATAAAACCATGAAAATTCTCTTATTCTAGCTTATTTCTCTGTTTTTAGTACTTGCTTGATAGCTGAAGCTAACAGGCAAAATATAAGCTAAAATCAAATAAATTTCATAAGTTTTTGGTAAACAGGAAATTTCGACCTGACGTTTGCCGTTTGCCGTTTGCCGTAAACGTGATGCTCTGAATCTATCACTGTGGCAGTGTGAGGTGAGTGCAACCAGGCATGTATCCCATAATGTATGTTGATTGTAGACTGCATATTGGTTATCGTTTATTTTAGACCGCTTATTTTGTTATGGTTGGTGTGTGACCGGGCATCTATTCCATCGTGTGTGTACCGCAACAGCAAAATGTTGATTTTGGAACATGCACACCATAGCGGCAAGATGTTGATTTTAGAATATTTTATTATAGTTGAGGTCCGCCAGGCCTTTATTTTATACTGTAATCAGTAACAGTATTTTAAAGTGTACACCAC
>BLFK01000717.1:779387-781392 GCA_014634185.1 Astreopora myriophthalma
CCTCTCTAACAAGGACAACGAACACTAAATCTCGGCCCCAGAGAGCGAAGTCATATGAACTTAACCTCTTTATTACGGACACTCTGGTGATCCGGTGTTGACATATAGTTGACATTTAGTGTGCACGAGTTTGTGATTACGCAAGCATGAACGTTTTATTCACTGATCTTCAACTGGAGCAGTTTGAAAATTGTACTTTTATTAGTACCTTTTTAGGTGAAGCATTGCGTTATACGGAATTCAAACAATAAAATAAAACAAAATATGTCTGAAAAAGCGACAGCGTTTTAAAGTTTTACCGGAAAATGCGTGGTTCCTTTTGCTGTTTTGTCATGCTTAGCAAATGCGCATGCGCCAACCCCGTGTATTACAAATTAGTACCAAAAAATATCCTTACCATATGGAAGACATGACAACTATGGTCGCAAATATATATTGCTCCAAATCATAGTATAAAGCAGAAGGATTTGAGCTGCGAGTACGTAAGGGATCTGTCACGTATGGTCTAGGGGACGACATTTCTCTCCCTCACTGCCTATCGGGGATAGGTATCAGAAAGTGGCAAGTATAAGCGATCCGCGGGCCGAAATCTCGGGGAGACTCGTCATGGTACACCGCTCAGGCTTAAATGTCCAGAGGTAGCGCTACCGCTTCTGCTTGTTTTTCTTTAGGTATTTTGTATGCGCATGCGCAACTGCCCTTGTGTACCAATATGCCACGTGGGAGTAAATTAATATGTGGCTTCAAATCAAGATTACTTCCAGTCCGTGATAGATCTATTGTTAGAAAGAAGAAAGAGCAGAAGAATAAGTCGTAATTAGGGTCTGTCCGTTGGGAGGACCACAAGTCGTTAATATTCCAGTTAGCAGTGATAGTTTTTGACAACATAACAAGTTCGCATTTTGTTTCTGTTCGTTCGTTCGTTCGTCGTATCATTGTGTAACCCCGTTAGTTGGTTGATGACAAAGAATTGGCTATCGCAGTTCTTTGTTTCCTGCTGAAGAGGTACGATTTGAACCAATTAACAGCCATGATTGCTGCAAGTTTAGACAATGAAAGATTGTGATGTACGGCGTCGAACGCTTTCGACAAGAGCTGAAATCTAGTCGCGGAGTTAAAACTCCAATCCCAAAGAAAAAGTGCGCAGATCTACCTCGTCAGCTGGTTCGTTTGTTGCCATGTTTAGTTTAACTTTTTGCGGACGCTCTCCCCAGTTTTATGTAAATACAAACTGCTGAAGTCACTCGCGCGATTTTTTTTCCGCGAGGGATTTGTTTTCTGACGTCATCAGCGTGCATCATTGGGAATTTACTTGCTATGTTATAATTATTGTTGTTTGAGCTACGATGTTAGAGACTATAGGGACTTTAGCATCTACTACGGCGACGTCCACGGAAACGTCAGTTAAAACTGCTAGTTTACGGTTTCCAAATATTTTCGTGATTAATCCAGTTTGCTGAATTGGGATGAATTGGAATGACGGAAACGTCAATTAAAACTGTTGGTTTACGGTTTCCAAATATGTTTGTGAATAATCCAGTTTGCTGAATTGGAATGAACGGTGTTTAAACTAAGAAAGATCAAAGTGCTCCGTGAGCAAACTCATGACATAGACAGACAGGTCTTTTTATGTGCTGAACCTGTTGTGTTTGACGTTAAAAACACACGCCCATTTGCATTGATATAATACCAAGATCCAGATAATTCTGAAGTAGTTTTGGGGTTGACCCATTCGCCATATCCGACACAATGCCGATTTTACATGAAGTCTGGCTTATCAAAATGAAAGTGGATTTCTGCAGCAAAATCGGCATATTAAAGGCCAGCTTTCGGCGCAAATGGAGATTGCAGCTCATTAAAGAGGCTGCAGTTTTTAATAAAAGAACGAAAAACAGTTAAAGTTTGACATTTACAACGAGTAGACCAACGATCTCGATTTGAGTTGAGTTTCTTCACTTGGTTCGGATGTCCCCGCTATGCGGGTCTTTTAACAGAAGTCTTGGCC
>BLFK01000717.1:785351-787851 GCA_014634185.1 Astreopora myriophthalma
TCGGGTCACGATTTTCCAATCAATTATCGATTAGTATCGATGTTAGAGTGAGTGGTCTTTTTAAATGAGTGTACGCACTGAGATTCGAACCAGCGCTCTCCTGTATCAGAGGCGGTAGCGATGTCCACAAGGCTATCAAGCCAACGTCGCATCCGTTGGGGAAAAACATCTATTAATACCTTCTTTACGTGACCGGAAACCATTACTTTTCCATATCCGGTTGTATTATGACACCAGTCAGACATCTTTAGCCAGCTACTTTCTTTTCATCGTGCAATTACTGCTGTCATCATCAAAATGCCATCGCAAAAACTTGTCAAGCATCTGTTTCCCAATTTTGAATCAAGTCAATGTGTATTGTGACATTTTTAGGTCTGTACAACGAAGTCAATTCGATGATCGGAGTTTTGTCGATGTTATCGCAATCGTTGTGGAATGTTTCTGATCACTGAACAGTCTCCAGGGCCGCCTAGTATTTCCTATCAGCCTTCTACCATAAAATGAATGATGCTTAAGGTGGCTCTATAAATTGGCTCTTTATAGTTTTTTGGCGCACGAAGCATGGGTATGAATGGCGCGAGCGCAGTAGCTTAACTTGAAGAATTTCTGTTTTGATGACGTCACGAAAAACAAAGATTTTTGAGTGATCTTAAAACGTATATTGGGCACGTTCCAGACGGTGAATTTTTTAAAAATTGGCACATGGATGGGATTTTTCTTTTTCTCGCTGTTAGGAAAAAAATCATCAATTTTTATACATACATTAATGTAATACGCGTCAAAAACGAAAATTGCTAATTCCTTCGAAAATTATGTACAGATTTTCTTGTAGCTTTGTCAGTTGAAACTCCTTGGTTGTTTACTCTGTTTCCCCCAAAACAGAGAAAATTCACCGTGTAGAAACATTGAAACACCCTCTAGAAGCCAGGGATGTTCAAAAAACAAGCATAGCATTTCTGTCAGTAGTTGCCATAGCAACAACGTTTAGGTTCTCGAAGAGTCATCCAACCGTAGTCTAAGGCTGTAGGTTTCAATTATTGCCCTTTTACCGAGTGCTATGTGATAAACATTTGCCAAGGGAGAAATTATTTATGCATATGTATTAATATCCAAAGCTTTGTACAATACAATATAGAGCCACCTTAATCACCTTTGAATTGAAAATTGGCTAAAAGAGAGGCTAGAGTATGGGCTACCTGTAGCCTCTTATTGTTTTTTGTTTTGTTTTGTTTTGTTTGTTTGTTTGTTTTGTCGGGTTGTGATTTTCCGATCAATTATCAGTTAATTTCTATGATAGTTTGAGCGGTCTTTTTCAAGGAACTTCTATAGGAGTGTGTATGCTCTGGGATTCGAATCAGTGCCCTCCTGCATCAGAGGCAGTAGTGATGACCACAAGGCTATCGAGCCAACATTGCATCTGGTGGGAAAAGCATTTATTAGTATCTTCTTTATGTGACCGGAAACGATTTCTTTTCCTCCAGTATGTGTCCTGTGCGGTTGTATTACGTGACCAGTTAGCCATCTTTAGCCAGCTACTTTCTTTTCATCGTGCAATTACTGCTGATGAAATGTTATCAAAATGCCATCGAGAAAACTTGTCAGGCATCCATTTCCCAATTTTGAGTCAAATCAATGTGTATTGTAACATTTTTAGGTGTGTACAACAAAGCCAATTCGAAATGGGCTAAAAGAAAGGCTAGAGTATCGGCTACCTGTAATCTCTTGTTGCTCTTAATTGGTTTTCGTGGGGATCATACCTGTTCAAATGTAGTACTTTGTTATGGGTTGTGAAAACAAACTTTTGCATTTACGTGTTATTATTTTAAAGGGCATCTGTGCTGCTTATGCTGTGGTCTACATGCTCCTCTGAGCAATGTACATGAACAGCTTTCAGCTTTCATGAACAGCTTTCATGAACAGCTTTCATGAACAGCATTCTTAAGTTTCCCTTGTTTAATTGCAGTGCCAATTGCTTGTTGACAGTGGGAGAATTACAAACAGCTTGTGTGGGTGTTTGTAAGTGTTGATTTTTTTTTTGTTACAACTTTTTAAACAAACCCTCTGTAGTAGAGACGGAAATAACCACAAATCAGAGGTGCATATCATAAGTGTCGTCCAGTGTTGTGATGGTATATGATATTTGCTCTTCAGAGGATATTTGCTCTTCAGAGGATATTTGCTCTTCAGAAGACATTGGTCTCTTAGGTTTTTGTGGCACGGCTCATGTACAGGTTCAAGCCTATGAACCCTGTTCGTATCTGGTGGCCAGTAAATTATTTTGTCTTTGTGACAAGTAGCCCAACAAGTCTCATTATAGGGTGTCGTCGCAAATGGAAATAACATGTCCCTTATACGATAAACAATTTTAATGGACAAATGGGTGCGGGTACAGTAACTGAAAACGAATAAATTACAAACAGTTGAATACACCGACTAAGCGAAAATAGGATAAGTAAATAAAATGACAAAAAGAAGGAAAGCAATGAATACTTACAAGATG
>BLFK01000717.1:792851-800351 GCA_014634185.1 Astreopora myriophthalma
AGCGCATGGTCTGGGGATCTTCTCAGTGTATTGCAAGTTTATTCTTACTCTGAAGGCTGTTTTTTGGCAACTTGTCCTGGAGAGGGACTCGTCGCCATGTGCTCAAGCTCGAAATTCGACTTAAAAGTTATCAAGGTAAAAATTTCAGAAGAAAAGAAATGCGTCAGGAATGGCAAACTGGTAAGCTGGCGAATTGTTTTTAACCATTTGTAAATATAAATAGCGATTTGAGGTGTGGTTCTCAAGTGCCGTGCCGATCTTCAGCATGGCCTGCAACACGACCTGGGAGACCTTTCCGGCAAGTGAACACACTATCCCCGAGCACATATGAAGTCCCTATTATATTTACAGCTGTTTCGAGAAGGGTTGTCCAACTGACAAGTATCAAAGCGTACGCAACAGTGCCGAAAGGTATTATGGATAGTGGTCTGTATGGCGTGCTTAATGCAAAGTCGGAGTAACGTAATGTTGGTGAGACTTCTTGAAGGTTAGTCTTCACGTTAGGAGTGGCCATTATATTTTCGTGGCATCCCCAATTCTAGGTTTTTATTAAAATGTACAGAATGTGTCCCACACTTCCTTTCGGCATTGTCGCGTATGCTTGTACACTTGTTTTGGTCAACCTTTCTCGAAACAGCTGTATAACACCTCAACGAACCATATGTTGTGCCAAATACATTAAGAACTATATACGATTAACAGTTACACCTACTATACATTGCTAAACATAGCCGAACGACACCATACAGTGCTATTTAACAATTATCCATAATTAGTTACGGGCTACGGGTCAATAGCCCATGAGGCGAAGCCGATTGGGCTATTGACCCGTGGCCCTTGAGGGCGAAGGGTCTAATTGTTTTAGTATCACCCAACTAGTCGGACAGAAAAGGCAATAATAAAGTTAGCAAATGCAAGTTGAAGAAATGTTTATTTGGGAATAAAATGAAAGAAAGGGTCACGCTTTTCGCTACTCGAGGACTATTGCTAATAGTCCTCTAGTCGCGTAGCCAATGGAAATGCAGGATTTGCATTAGTCCACTAGTTGGGTGATACTAAACGTGATTATACATGGCTATGGAGTGGTGTAAACAACACTGCACAGTATTAGTAGAGATCCGCTCGTCACATACTATCACGAATCCTGTAATCTGATTGGCTCGCTACTCGCTATCTATTGAGTGATAGATACAGTAGTGAGTAGCAAAAACGCCGGCGTAAGCAAAAACAAAATGGCGGCTTCTTCAAATGTTAAACTCAATAAAAACTGGAATGAATTCGAAGGTAGTATGTGAGTGGATTTCTACTAAAACAATTACACTACTCGTTCTCGTTACTCGTTCGTTCGTTCGTTCGTTCGTTCGTTCGTTCGTTCGTTCGTTCGTCTACGAGTCCAATGGTCAACTTGGGGCTATACGCACCTCCTTGACTATAAATTGGCTCATAGAAAACCCGAACTTGACTCTAATTGTTAACTAGAGCAGGTTATATGCGAGTGAACAAGGTTGCTTTTCCAGTGGTTGCTGTTGTTGAGCCTAAAGTCTTTGATCCTTTAGATGATCATTTATTAAATCATGATCATAAAAAACATACTAAACGAATCGCTCTACCTCAAGATTTTTCGATATGCCGAAAAGCAATAGTGCGCAAATCAAACGTCATTGAGTTGATTTGTGCTGTTTTTTGAAACATGAAATGATGCTTTCAGCCCACTTGAGTGAAACGTTGAAATGGGAAATAGTGTTTATGGTGATATTCTTGTGTAGGGCGTTGTCTTGTTTGGTTGAAGTGATTGATTGCTTTGTATGTTGGTTTGTCAGGTTCAAGCTTCGTTAAAGAAATTTTAGACGGACTTTCATGACGGTACACAGAAGGAAGAGAACTGAGCTTTGGAACGCATCGTTGCCATGGAACTGAACGCCGTATGGGACATTTCAAGAAATGGGATTGAACAGGCTAAAGGCGGTGAGACACGGTTCAACATTTGTTGATCAACAAATGTTGCACTGTCTTGTGCAATAAATGTTGAACAGTGTTTGATGCCATGTTGAATGTTGAAATAGTCCATTGAACTTGTTGAACGAAAATCGACCCAAACGCTACTCCGTTCAACATGTTTTTGAAACATTTTTCAACAATTGTTGAGAAACAAAAGTGGCACTATTTTGAACCGTGTGTCAGCAGCTTAAAAGTTATACATATACTTGGTGGCAAAATGGCCGAACTGTACTGCGATTGAGACGTCGTAGCAGTGGGGCTTCCATTTTATACATCTCTATAGGGACAAGTGCGGGAATCATATTCAATGGAGGAGGCATGGCCCAGTGACTAAGGCGCTGGATTTGTACGCGAATGTTCCAGGGTCAAATCCCGCTCGGACCGCCAATAAGCAATTATTGGATGTTTTTCGTGATATCCAAAATAACGAAGGGCGAGTTAAGCCGGAGGCTGAGGCTGCTAACACCTACCGCGAGACCTTGATTATTCTGGATATCACGAAAAACCGAATTCATTAATTGTTTTATTATACATTAATATTTAAACAAGAGATTGTAAAGTAATCAGTCATTGTTTTCATTCACGCTGTCGCCCGGTGGTGTAAAGGCGTGGCGTGGCGGTCAACGGGTGACAAATAACCTTAGCATCCGTGCGACCACGCTCGACAGGTGACAAGTTATCCAGAATCATGAGCAGCTCAGAATGGGGATTGAGACCGCAGTGTATAATAAATGGATTTGTCAGCGATCGTCCGAGTTCATTTCCACCACTCTTTGTTGCTGCCGCAGTGAGTGAGCCTGAAGCGAACGAACGAGGCAGCTCTCTAATCGGGAATAGGTCACATTATAGGGGCCTTGAACACGTTTTTGCGAAACGCAAGGAATTGTGACAGCGGTAAGATCAGAGGTGCAAGGAACTGTGGTTATGCGCGAATGCAAGAAGTAAGATACGCGGTCTGTCCTCGTGCTTATTAGAGTAGCATCGCGTTTACGGCAAACGGCAGGGAGCTGCTTGGCATAAAACCTTGAAAATTCTCTTATTCTAGCTGATTTCTCTGTTTTTAGTACTTGCTTAATAGTTGTGGCTAACAGGCAAAATATAGGCTGAAATCAAATAAATTTCATGAGTTTTTGGTAAAAAGCAAATTTCGGCCTGACGTTTGCCCTTTGCCGTAAACGCGATGCTCTGAATCTATCTCGGTGACAGTGTGAAGTGAGTGCAACCAGGCATCTATCCCATATTAGTATAAATCTACTAGCGTTCTATCACGAATGCTGTTCTCTGATTGGCTACGCTACTCGCTATCTATTCTGTGATAGATAGCGAGTAGCGGTTTTCAACAAAATGGCGGCCACTTCGTCGCGTTTTCGAAGTGTTTCGAAGTGTTTGCGATGAGGATATAGATAATTTACTTGTTTAGTTTTGAACGACTAGTAGATTTATACTAAAACAATTAGATTATTCGCTCTCGATTTCTATGCGTGATAGTTAACTCGGGCTGCGCCCTCGTCAACTATCACGCGATAGAAATCTCGAGCTCATAATCTAATTGTTTAATGTATGCTGATTGTAGACTGCATATCGGTTATCGTTCATTTCAGTCCGCTTGTTTGTTATAGTTGGTGTCTGACCGGGCATCCATTCCATCGTGTGTATACCACAATAGCAAAATGTTGATTTTAGAACGTACACACCATAGCGGCAAGGTGTTGATTTTAAAATATTTTGTTATAGTTGATGTCAACCAGGCCTTTCTTTTATACAGTAATCAGTAACAGATTGTTAAGTCTACACCACAACAGGAAACGTTGATTTGAAACGTTTATAGTTAGTGTTAAACAGGTGTAGGAGTTATAGTTTAATCTTTAACAGCAAAATGTTGATACTAGAACGATTAAAATGCCTGTGAACCGAACGTTTGTTTTATAGCGCCATTAAACAGTTTGTCTTGACGTGTCCTGTGGAGTCTGTTGAATATACTTCCAACCAATATTGCCGTAACATGGTTAGTAGAAATCAAAAGCATGCCTTTCAATTCTGATTTTGTTTGTATTGTATACTACTTCAACAATAACAACTGCAAATACGTTCACAAATGTGTTCAAACAGGTAGCACAAGACAACACAAAAATCAGTTTCTCCCGTTTGCAGTAAACTTAATGCCCCTGACCTCTATTATCTCCTTTCAATTTCACGGACACTACGTCGTTAAATAACCTCTTCTCGATCCATGGCAGGATTCCTACCATTTTGGTAAACTAGTAAATAGTTACTAAAGTATGCAATGGATGCAGACCAGGCATTACTGACGTTCTTGTTGATCAAATAGTAGTTGGAAAGGACAGAGAAGCCCACGGATTTCGTAATCTAATGGTCCTAGTGTTGAAGCTCCTATTGAGTGGACTGATCTTCTCCAGTTGAGCTTTCAGACTCAAGGCTCAAAGTTTATTTTTGGTTTTGAGAACACTTGGGCTAGCAGGTGTATATTTCTAGTCGCACTGCCAAAATGTTTTGGGTGCGCAACCCCAAAATCTAGTCGCATGTGAGACCATTTGGTCGTTAAGTTTGAGTTCCTCCAGTCTGTATTTTACATTTCAGGAACTGGCCAGCCCTAGTTACGGACACTTTTTTGCTTCTAAGGGTGTTTGTGTATGGGGGCGTCCACTGTAAAAGAAAGTAGGGTAGTATTTATTTATGAAATAATGTGAACTAGTGCCAACATGGTGTGTTCGGGCGATATCCCGATAATGTCCGATAGGTCCCGAAAAAACCCCCAAAGTCCAAGAAAATCCGCAGTTCTTACAAACCAAAAATTTGCAAAAACGTTATTCTTGTGCCACAAGAATTGCGTCAACTGAAATTAAAATGAAATCAACCAATGCGCGCGTGCGTTTGAAATTAAACCAATGAAATGAAAGTAGTCCGTCGACGCGCGCGCTCACAAAATCTTTAAAGTTCGAAAGGTTACAACATGGTGTGACAAAAAAGTTGTGACTAATCGTTGAACATTGGCTAGGTTTAGTCTTGTTAACTCTCAGTGTTATCTGTTGCAGTGTATAGTTATCCTTAGTCATCCTTAGCATTCAGTTCAGATTATTATTGTTTGTGGCAGGGGTAGAGGATACGAGCCTCCACAAGTTGTTTGCCTAGTCTCCTTCACTTAACAATAGGAATCTGTTTTATGATATTGTCACTTGACCCTTACGGTTTATAACTCCAGAATGTTGTTGTTAAATGTGCGAAGGAATTTTAGCTCCGACCAGAAGGTCTTTAAGAGACTTGTCCTTTCTGTAGGCGACAACTGGAGGTTCAGAATATATTTGACCGAGTCTATTGCTCTCAGTTATAAGGTGCCAGTGTTTCATAAGAACCCTTTTTCGGTTAGGCGTAGCTGGGTTGAAAGTCGTGATGAAAGGCAAAAGCAACGACGACGTCGACGACAACGAGAACGCCACAAAACAAAAGGTTTAATGAGCAAAAACAATGGCTCCGCACGCTCTGCACGTGCGTTTCACATTTGGGCACAATTCTTTGCCGTTCTCGGCTTAACAACGACGTGAAAAATACCAAATTTGAAGTTTTGTGTAGGACGTGAGTGCAATACGATGAATTTTCCATTCTGTCTTTGTCTTAACTTTAACGGCGTTCATACCAATTCTGTTCCTGGACAGTTAATAATTGTTCTACAGGCGGAAGGAGTTGGAATAAGCGAGAAGTGATTACAATAACGCGAAGTTATGTTTTCAGATGACGTTTTCGTAGCCGTCGTCGTCGTTCTTGCTTAAGCTCCTTAATGTCAGTTTGAAGAGGATACATGCAAGACAGTGACTCCCAGCTTCACTGTCTGTTACTGTTGTTTCATAAACCCCCTGTGTAATTTATTTTGACTGTTCAAGATTTTCCTGAACCAAAACAAACTCAAATGTGCGACCACATTAATCATTTCATTTGATTACATCTAACAGAATTTATTTTGTTTGTGCCGTGTTATTCAAATTATATAATCCCATTGGGGTTAAAACAACAATAGTGTGAATTAGCATGAAACAGGAAAGAGCTGAAGGAGTCTAGTAACTGTAGTTAAATGATGCCATTAACTAATAGACCATTTCCGAGTTAACTTCAGCCTCTTTTTCAAAGCAAGTGTGAAGCATTATGGAAATCACTTTTTATTCATATGCAAATTAAAACTAATTACCGTCACAAAACGTTCGCTCTTGGACGTCTGGCTTTGAAAAAAAGGGATGACGGAAATGGCCTCTCAAAGATACCCCAATATTGATCTTTCGGTTTCGGTATTAAGCGGAAACCTCAAGGTCACGACAGGCAGCCCAATTTTACTGTGTTGTATGATGTTCTTCTCTGAAAGCTACACAGATTTCTATGGAACCGAATAGAGCTGGAGATAGTGATAATTTGGCCAACATCAAGCCCTCTCTTTTCACTCCATGGCTTTCGGCCTTTTGTTACTGACGGCCACCAACCCAGGCTCTCCCTCATTTTATCCCCGAGAGAGACTAGAGGGGGTTGGATAGTAAGGGCTGTGGCGGAAGGTACGCAGTCCACCCTGAAGCACTATGTTTGCTGTGCACTAGCGTGAGCTTCAGCAATTTTGCATCTGATTTTCGATTACAGTCATATTTGGTGAACTGGGCAACTGAAAGCCTCGGTGTTATAATTTGCGCAATTCCTATACCTTACAGGTAAGCAATCAGGGGTGTTTTAAATTATTAATTATAAATTCATTATAAATTCATGTGTCTGTCCGCATATTGACCATAAAAATTAGCCAATGAGCGCGCGTGAATTTCTGTAGTTATCGTAAAATATGCAATAGAGCCTGAATTCCGTGTAAGCACTATCTTTGCTGTGCATTGATTTTCGATTACAGTGATGTTTGGTGAACTGGGCAACTGAAAGCCTCGCTGTTATAACTTGCGCAATTCTTATACCTTACAGGTAAGCAATCAGGGGTGTTTTAAATCCCGTACTTAAAATTTTACTTGGATTCCAAGAAGTTTTGTCGGTTGTTTACGAGATACAGGAAGAGAGTCGGCTCTCGCGACAACGCAGCAGACTTAAATCACTCCAGATAAGAAGTTTACAGTAGCGGACGAAATAGATAGACACACACTCACACTAAGTAATCCTGAGCTTGCTTGTATAAGTTGCAAATAGAGTTCTAGAAACTTCTCGATTACAATAGTATTTTGTACAATAGCTACTTACGACTATTAGGCCCGGTTCATACGTCGCATTTCAGCCGTGTCGAATTCAATTCAACGAATTAAATTTGGCAGAAATTCGACGTCTGAATCAGCTGCCGCATTTCTGCCGCACGTTCGACTGGTCTTGTCGCATTATCCGACAGAAATGCGACACAGATTCAAACGTCGAATTTCTGCCGTGTCGAATCTAATTCATACATTATTCTACATTTTGTTAATGTATTGAGCATGCGTAGACTTAGGCTGGCTATCCAAGATGGCGTCATGGAGGGCG
>BLFK01000717.1:825203-835369 GCA_014634185.1 Astreopora myriophthalma
CCCTCCGAGCCCCTCACCTGGATCCACCACTGCTTTTGGATGATATGGTAGCATTATTTACCATCAGTTTTATTGTGAAGCAAGACATTAAGCCACTGCACTGTAAGCTGTTCTCCTGCAGAAAAACAAAGAAATAATATCCTTAAAATGGCAGGGGGTGGGGGATGCTATGTTTTTCACTGGATTCTTTTAACACAGATTTTACTTGTGATCGGTTAGCAATGTAATGCATCACTCTTTCCACCTTTTCCCATAAGATCATGTTCCTCATCTGATGCTGAATATAATAATATTATAGTAATAATAATAGTAACTTTACTTAAGTCTCACGTTTATGGTATGTTGCCGAGCACAAGTACTCTACTAATTGGGGAGACTTCAAATCAAAGTTGATCTTATGTTGCTTTTTGAGAAGATGGGAAACTGCAGCATCTGGAGAAAAAACCTCTTGGAACACAGCAGAGAACCAACAAGGCGCTATTTCAAAAAGAAATAGTGTTTCATTTACGGAATGGTAAGGACAGGAGAAAAGATAAAATATGTTGATCAGGCTCAATTGATTTGTCCAATTTCAACAACCCAATTTATGATTACGACTCACCGTTTTTTACATTACCAATCAACATGGAAAGATAACTTTGGATTTTTCAACAGTCTATCGCTTCAGTCTCACCCAAAATCATTCAGGTAGTCAAAACTTTTTATTTTTGATCCATTTCCATCACTCTTGTGTTCATCACATTTATCTTTTGCCATACAGTGCACTTCAGCTTCATGTGTTCACAAGTTTGCTTTTGCATCTCAAAGATGTTTAGATTTTCAATTACAAACTCTATTTTGATTGGCCACTATACCGCACTGTGTGAATAGTTTACCCTGAAGTCAAAATAGATACATTTCGTTTCTGAGGAAATAAAACAAAAAAACTCAACCCATGTATGAAGCAGAGTCCATAAATCAAACCCGGGACACGGTGGAAGGTGAGTGCTCACACCACTGCGTTAACCCTACTCCCTGAATTATCAGCTGAGGTTGTTTACATTTATTTGAGTCACTTGCGTGACATGATGAACGAGTGTTTTCTTATCAAGAGAGTTGAAATGTGTGAGAGGTTTTTATTTTTGTTTATTTATTTATTTTATTTTATTTGTTTTTCAATACAATACACTACAATACAATACAGAATTACGAATAAAAAGATGAAAATAAATGGCAGGGAAACCTAAACAAAACCATGAGGCTTATAAGAAATTAGGTTTCCTCACGAAATACAAGAGGGACCATGGGTGAGCAAGAGGCTGATGATCATAACCGAAAAACCCAAATTGGGAGTTACAATAAACGTATGTATGTATGATCAGAGGAAAAGTTTATGATTAACAAAAAACAAACTTAATAGTTGTTAATTGTGAGGCACTAAACCAGTCAAAAGTCAGTATAAACCAGTCAATATTGAAAAACGTCAAAAGTTGACCATAAAAAAAGTCAAAAGTTGACTATGTAAAAATAAAAAAGTCAAGTTGACCATATAAAAAGTCAAAAGTTGACCATAAAAAAGGTCAAGAGTTGATCATATAAAAGTCAACTTAATTCGAGTTGACCACATAAACAGTCAAAAGTTGGAGATATGAAAGTCAAGTATATCACATAAATATGTAGAGAATATTGACTGGTTTAGCACCTCATAGTTAATAAAGAAATGTTTTAACTTGTTTTTGAAGGATGCGAGAGATGTAGCGCTAGTTATCTCAGAACTAAGAGCATTAAAAAACTTTGGGCCCTGAAAGAAAACAGAAAATCAACTGATATTTGTTCTGCAGTATGATAAGCGGAAAGAAAATGCATGCCTGGTATTGTACTTTCCCATACTTATACCAAATAATAAATAAATTATTGTACTCACCATCATCAAGTGTAAGAACTTTAGAATCTTTAGTTAGGTTGGAGTTGAAGTAGGCCATGAGTGGAGCCAAATACTGCACGTCAGTTATCAGTCTAGTGTTGTGTACATCCATGTACAGAAAACCTAAAAGCCATAAAATAGTTACTACATTCTGAAGTCTATTAATTTTCACTTCTGCTATCTTTTCATAAGGTCCTGTACTTTTTAATTTTTGTAGAAAGAATCCTTACCTCCAGTTGTAACCACAACACTGTCAAGGTAGTGTCCATAATAAGGAAATTTAAAACTTAACTTCATTTCCTTCGAAACAACAAAGAAAAAAGAGCAACCAGTAAACAAATGTGTGATACAACAGATGTGGCCTCATAGCTAGGTTGGTGGAGCACCACATTAGTACCAAGGAGGTCATGAATTCAAATCCTGTTGAAACGATAAACTTTTTTCAGGCTTCTCTCACCCTTTACTCCCTACATCACTCATTGATGAGTAAAATTATCTGGCGTTAGCCAGAGTTTAAAACACAAAGCCAATATTTTAGAGGATAGGTGCGGTAAAGGTAGCAAGGGAGGAGACAGCACTCTCCCCAGCAGCAAGGAGGTCACCATGGCAACCGAGCCACAGTCCACCTCCCAGGCGCCTGTCAACACATCACTGAGAGAAACCAGTGCGTGGAGTATATATACTTACCCCAGAATATGGGAGGGAGGGAGGGAGGGTAAAGAAGCAAGCAAGCAAAAAAGCAAGTCAAGCCAAAGCACATGGCAATGCCCCTGCAAACCTCCCTGGAATCCACCCAAGTGTCTCAGGCAACACCGCTGCATTGGCTTGGTTTTAACTTTGCCTAAATTACATTTAGCCTCATAAAAACTGTAAACTCACTATTAGGAGTCATTGAAGGGTTAATGGCAATTGTTGAAATTATCTAGATAAGTTTGTTCTCATCTATAATCCGCACTTCATATCATGTTATTTCACTCAATTTCAAATTAGTTTCAATTCACTGGTTTCAAGGAACATTCTGTCATTGCTACATATATGCACCACCTACAGTTTACCATCATTTATGCTTTCTACCTTAAATGTGATGATTTAAGCCTGCTTAGAGCATTAACCTCTTCTTCCCAGGGTTCCTTTTTCTTACAGAAAAAGACAGTAAACCATATTGCGGAAACTTAAACTCTGTTAGGACGCCTACAAAACATGGACCCGGTCCATGGACCACCGTAACCATAATGCTAACCTATTAGGCCTAAATGCTACACTAAGAGAATGCTTAGGCCTAAGGTTAGTACTAGTAAAGGTTAATGGTTGTTTCAGTATTGGTAAAAATGATAACCCGAGACCTGACCTGTGACCTGTGGCCTGTGTTTTAGACCCAGTCCACAGGGGTCATCTATGGACCGGGTCCACATGGGTGGTCCATGGACCCGGGTCCACATTTTGTAGACACCCACTCTGCTAAACTTCATTTTATTATAACAGCATCAGATATCACAAAATGAAATCATAACAGTGTCATAATAATAATAATAATATTGACCATAAATTTTGGAGATAACTGAAGAAATTGAGGGCTTTGATTTATTTCCCATCACATATAATCCTAACATTTATTTTCTGCAGTATTTATCACAGGTAAAGCAACAGTTACCATACCTGTTTCTTTAAGAAATGGTCTGAAAGATGAGTCTGAGTTTTAGTCTTCGGATTTGCTTGAATATCCCTCCAGTAGCTTTGGCCATTAGAGATAATGTGTGATACATAATATTTGTGATTTATCTGAAAGCAAACAGAAGGAAAGTTTTATTCTGCTAAAAGAGATGACAGTACATTCACAGATAGCCAACTCAGTCAAACCTAGTCTTTCTTGATAGTTTGCACAAGTTATTACACTATCATATTTTATAAGCAAGGGGAGGGGCTGGGGGGGGGACCTCCACTTTCTGTGGGAAAAAAAAACATCAATAAAGTAATTCTTCGTTTGCACGTGACATCATAAAAAACCAAATTGGAGGGCAAACCAACTTTGAGTTTCTATCCTCATTAGGCAAGACATTTAAAAAATATACTTACTTGCAAGTTTTCAGCTCTTTAGCATGCTTTGTTTGGAGAGTTCTCAACAGTTATGCAAACCCAACACTGCGTCTCGGGTTTGCATAACAGTCTCGAATTCTCCCAACCCCTTCTCATGTTTACATGAGGCTATGTAAACACGGAAAAAAGTCCTCTATTGCTTTCATAAAATATTTCTCAAAAATAATTCGACAAATGAAGGAAAATGCTGTTTGTTTTACTTCTTGATTGAAACAGGTTTTCTCGATACATGCTCATATTTCTTACCAGCCAATCAAAACGTGCGTTTGACAACACAACAAATCAAAATTCGTGTGATGTCACAACCATGTTTACATACTCTCATCTAAACACACCTATTGACCAATGAGAGCGTGCGTCTCAAAAATGTCAAATATGTAAACAATGACAAAAATGTGACCAATCACACAATCACCCTGTCTTACAACATGATGACAAAGTGGCTTTGCATCAGGCTCTATGAGGCAGTAGCCACAAAATCCCACATAAGTGACTTCTACAAGGCTTTTAGGCCATTTTGCAAAATCATGGCCAATTTCCACCAAATCAACTGCACTAAAATGACAGGGTGAACCTCCCCATGCTATATGCCAAAACTTAAGGCAATGCGATGAAAAAAAGGCAAAATTTTTTTAAACCTGTATTTTCATGTTTTCTTGCTCACCCCCTCACCCCCCACCTCTAGGGTCCAGAATTCTTTTCCTTTTCCTTAGTTATTTTGTTCACGTCACTTAGGATAGGTAATATAATTCCATAACTTAATTGTCGTGTATTGCACGAAATTTGGCAAAATGACATAAGAACTAAAAAAAGTCACCTAGAAGGGTTGTTTTTACTGACTTCTTCAATTAATTGTAACTATAATAAAATTCGAGAAGTATATGAAAGTATTGTTAACTATTTGATACCTTAATTAATTTTGTTCAACGTTTTAGTCATTTAGACCTGAGGGGAAAAAGAAAAAAGAACCAGCATGCGCTTAACGACGCTTACTGTCCAATTACTCAGGCATGGTGTGTACAACTATCCAATTACAAGGTGTCCAATTACAAACTGTCTGATTAATGCTGACAATCTGATTTGAGAATTTTGTTATGGTTACTTTTAATCAAGAAAGAGCCATATTGAGGAATCCACACTAAGTCTTTAGAGAAAGTTGAAAGGAGTACAAAAAAATCTACAGAGTTCAGCTACACGTCCAAATAAAACATACCACATGTTTACCAACATGTTAACAGAAAATTAAGCCACAACTAGAGAAAAAATGCTGCTGACCTTTTCAGTACAATTGATTGTTTTGCAAAAATCTGCATTCCGTTGAAGACTATTTCTTCTTGAGCGGTGATGACCGAGGTTGTCGATAAAAGTGTTTTCTGACATGTCATCACCCTGATCTTGTGCATGTCTGTAATATCCCAAGCCTGAAGTAAAAATGAAAAATCTCTTAATTAGTTTAAAATACAAAGTACAGGTTAGTACAGAACAATAACAATACCTGTCATCAAGGTAAGCTATGTACTAACATCTACAGCCACTACTAACAAAAAGATCTGTGATCAGCTAAAAACGCAAGCCACATGTATAGCAATGGTTGAGATTTCTTCAACTTATACAGAAGAAATGGAAAAAACGAACAAAGCTACGTAGTGGATTTTGCAGATAGTATTTTTTGAATGAATCCATTCAAAAAACCGCGTACATTATGCATGAACTTGAAGAGCTTTTTCCATCAGGCTGCAGTTTCTTGAGACAAATAACTGTAGTTTTTATCATTTTCTAACTTTTAAACTTTTTAATTTGTATAGCTCATTGGTAATATTGTTACTCGTATTGTTTCAGTTTGACAGTTATCCTTGTGGTTATACTACTGGGCCGAGTTGTTCGAAGCCAGGTTAGCGCTAAACCTTGGTTAACTCCGATTAAATCCTATTGGTTGTCATGGTATTTATCCGGATAATCTAGCACTAACCCTGCTTCGAACAACTCTGCCCTGGTGTAAACTTTCTTTCAGTTTGTGGTATAACCTATTCTGAGTATCGTTCCTTCATTGTTGTTAAATACTATTTACACTAGCCGTAGGCGGCTAGAGTTATAAATCCGTGTTTGAATCTTATTTTCGGGTCACGATTTTCCAATCAATTATCGACTACTATCGTTGTTACTTTGAGCAGTCTTTTTAAATGAGTGTACGCACTGGGATTTAAACCCGAACAATCGTGCATCAGCGGCAGTAGCCATGTCCACAAGGCCATCGAGCCAACGTCACATCCACTGGGGAAAAACATCTATCAATACCTTCTTTACGTGACCGGAAACCATTACTTCTCCATATCCGGTTGTACTATGACACCAGTCAGCCATCTTTAGCCAGCTACTTTCTTTTCATCGTACAATTACTGCTAGTGAAATGTCATCAAAATGCCATGGGAAAAACTTGTCGAGCATCCGTTTCCCAATTTTGAATCAAATCAATGCGTATTGTATTTTAAGCGAACACTTTTTAATAATATGTTCTATACGAAGTAATTTTGGATATATTTTGAATGATTTTGAATATATTTTGATTTTAATTAAATTACTGTAGATAAGTTTTCTTTTCTTTTAACATTGTGACTGAAAAGCCACGGCCTGTTGAAGGGAGTCTCAATAAAGTATGTATGTATGTATGTATTTATGTATGGTAACATTTTTAGGTCTGCACAACGAATTCAATTCGACGATCGGAGTTTTGTCGATGTTATCGCTATCGTTGTGGAATGTTTCTGATCACGGAACAGTCTCCAGGGCCGCCTAGTATTTCCTATCGGCCTTCTACCATAAAATGAATGATGCTTAATGACCTTTCAATCAAAAATCGGCTAAAAGAGAGGCTAGAGTATAGGCTACCTGTAGCCTCTTGTTAAACTGGATTTATGACCGCACTTGTATCAACTGATGAAGGTCGTGAGACCGAAGCGTTTTATAAAGTTCTTATTCTTTACCGGTTTTATATCAAAAGTTGTCCATGTTAGGTCTCCATTTTAACAAATTTTTATTATACGCTGAGCCGGATTGGACGGCGAATCCATTACGATCCTTTTGGTATTGACATCATTCGTTGGCTTGCATTGTGAACCACATTAAACTGCTGAAACTGCCTAACTTATCAATATTAAGCTTAAACAACCAACTTAGAAATAGTAGCCCAGCTTACCTTCGCATTTGAAGTAAAAACAGGAAAAAAAAGCTCCGAAAAACAGGTGTACAACCAGGATCTTCATACTCTTAACCAACACGGAAGATATATTTCTCTAAATGAAGTAAAATATGCAACAACTCAGCTGTCTACTTCACCTGGCATTCACTTTATCAAGCCGCTAGTGCTAGGCGACACGAAAACAAAGATAACATTACTCTATTAATACAATTAATATTCTTGCTCTAATTGCTAGTGTGAATACCATACAGGATAAACTCACGCCAGTAAGTACTTATAAAGGGCAAGATTGACTCGGAACAGTGCTCAGAATATTGTGATCGACCACAAAACCTGACACTGCATAACGTTGGTAATGTTTGCGCGACTGTTTAGATCAGCTGGGGCTGCTGTTTGGCTAACCGTCTCTTTGAAGCTTAATATGGCCGAAGGAAGAATTTTTAGAGGGAACGATGAAACGCTGACAAAACAAGAATACGTCCCTCACGGAAACTCACGGAAATCACTAACCTGTCAGGTACAATTTCCTCCCTCGCTGAAGGAAGTCTGGTAGGGACTCTTGAACCCTTGAAGAACCAAACAAAAAACATGACGTAATCAATCATGACGTAACAAATCAAATTGTCCGTCATCAAATTTGTCCTTCATACCCCAACGCAGCTGTTACACGTTGAAACTTTTAGCTCGAACTTATGTGCAACAGCGCTGCGAAACAAGTTTCAGCAAGCGTTGCACGGTGTAACATGGTCGGTTTCGTGGAAATTTTGTGAACTTCCATTGCGAGACAAGTTTCACGAAAAGTAGAACCGCTTTCTACTTCTGCAATGGTCGCAACGATCGCAGTGGTGATAAAAGCAAGAGTTTCACCGTGTAACACCACTTCGTGAAACTTGTTTCGCAACTAGCGCCGTTGTACACAAGTTTCAGCTTAAAGTTTAAACGTGTAACAACGGCTTAAGTCGTTATTATTATATTTTTTTCAATATTACAGCTAGCACCCTTTTGATGGGTCCGTGTGGTTTTCGTCCATTTGATTTTCATCCAACATTAAAAATTGAAAATTACAAACAGTTTCCTTGCACCGAGTCGTTTTCTTATTTTTTGTTCAGTAGAAAATGATGAAAATTAAAAACAGGTCCTCAACTGTCGTTTTTCTTGAATTCGGCAATCAAAAACGTCCATTTCAATTTTGATTTTTTCGTTTTTCATTTGTCTTAGGGGCTGTTCACGTGGAGGGAGGAAGATCCTAGCGCTAGGAAGATTCTAGAAAGCGAAGCAACTTTCCGTTTGGTTTACAAGCAGGAATTTCGGTCGCAGTTATGGTTCATAATTGATAAAAAAAGCTGCTAAAAGGCCCGAGGCCGCCATCTTTGGTTCTCTGTCCCTAGTGTTAGGATCTTCCGAGTGAATGCAGTTTACATGGTGCTAGGATGTTCCTAGCGCTAGGATCTTCCTAGCTCGCAGCTAGGAAGATCCTAGCACTAGGAAGATCCTAGCACTAGGAACATCCTAGCACTAGGAACATCCTAGCACTAGGGCCAAGTACGACCTCTTGCATGTAAACTGAATACAGAAAACATATGGCGCTAGGATGATCCGCCTTCTAGGATCTTCCTAGTGCTAGGATCTTCCTACCTCCATGTAAACAGCCCCTTAGACTGAAATGGATGGAAGGTGCACGGAAACTGTTTGTAATTTTCAATTTTTAATGTTGGATGAAAATGAAATGGACGAAAACCACACGGACCCTTTATGGACATAGAGACAAATACTTTTCATCCTTAAGAAAATAGTTACGTATATTGGTTACATCTTGATTACGTATTCCATAGCCGGGATTTAACGCACTTTTAACAGCGCGTTGGCCCCGGTGGGCGGTGGATTTAACAAAATGCCATTGAAACCGGGACCGTGGGGCGGTGATTTAACAGCACGCGATGACCTAAAGCGGGGCGACAGCGGGGACTTAACATGGAGGACTAAACAGCAAAGCCTTCAATCTGTTGAAACAATCTAATACGATAAATCTGTCATATCAGGACTGAAATGAGGGAAATTCACCTCCGTTTTCATATGTGTGTAGATAAAGATCATAGTAACCAAGATAGTAACCACCTATTCTCTGCGAACTATAGGTTATTGCAGGGAGGTAGCTTTGGTGTCAAGTCAGCTTTCGTTCAGAACAACACCAATTGATAGACATTTTGTTAGGGAAAGTTGCCTACCCACTTCGTTTGAATAGGTTTTAAACAGATTTAATCGTAATGGAAATATTTTTGAAGGAGTGTATTCACATTTAGAGGGAAAGTTGCCTCCCACTTTGTTAAAGTTGTAACAGAATCATATATAATGAGAATATTTTTGATGGAGAAGGTACAGTCGAACCTCTCCTTAAGGACACCTCTCTAATACGGACACCCCTCTATAACGGACATTCCCCTTTGTCCCGACAAAATTCTCACCCGTTTTCTTAAAAAAAACCCTCTATAATACGGACCCTCTCTAATAAGGACAACGGACACTAAATCTCGGCCCCAGAGAGCGAAGTCATATGAACTTAACCTCTTTATTACGGACACTCTGGTGATCCGCTGTTGACATATAGTTGACATTTAGTGTGCACGAGTTTGTGATTACGCAAGCATGAACCTTTTATTCACTGATCTTCAACTGGAGCAGTTTGAAAATTGTACTTTTATTAGTACCTTTTTAGGTGAAGCATTGCGTTATACGTAGTTCCTTGGTTTCAAATAACTGATTCGTATAAAGTATGTACTTTACGGACAGCTGGATTCTCTGTTAGGTCTAAACATTCTTCATTCTCAATCGACTAAACTGCATTTTTAACACCGGAATAAACTCAACTAAAGGAAAACAAAACGAAACGAAATGTGGACGTTCTACATCTCCATAGCGATTTTACATGTTGCTGTTCTTTCACAACAACCTTTTTGAACAGATGCTTATGGGAAT
>BLFK01000717.1:836084-846084 GCA_014634185.1 Astreopora myriophthalma
TTCTTTGTTTCCTGCTGAAGAGGTACGATTTGAACCAATTAACAGCCATGACCGCTGCAAGTTTAGACAATAAAAGATTGTGATGTACAGCGTCGAACGCTTTCGACAAGAGCTGAAATCTAGTCGCGGAGTTAAAACTCCAATCCCAAAGAAAAAGTGCGCAGATCTACCTCGTCAGCTGGTTCGTTTGTTGCCATGTTTAGTTTAACTTTTTGCGGACGTTCTCCCCAGTTTTATGTAAATACAAACTGCTGAAGTCACTCGTGCGATTTTTTTTCCGCGAGGCATTTGTTTTCTGACGTCATCAGAGTGCTTCATTGGGAATTTACTTGCTATGTTATAATTATTGTTGCTTGAGCTGCGATGTTAGGGACTATAGGGACTTTAGCGTCTACTACGGCGACGTCCACGGAAACGTCAGTTAAAACTGCTAGTTTACGGTTTCCAAATATTTTCGTGATTAATCCAGTTTGCTGAATTGGAATGAATTGGAATGACGGAAACGTCAGTTAAAACTGTTAGTTTACGGTTTCCAAATATGTGTGTGAATAATCCAGTTTGCTGAATTGGAATGAACGGTGTTTAAACTAAGAAAGATCAAAGTGCTCTTTGAGCAAACTCGTGACATAAACAGACAGACAGGTCTTTCTATGTGCTGAACCTGTTGTGTTTGACGTTAAAAACACACGCCCATTTGCATTCATATAATACCAAGATCCATATAATTCTGAAGTAGTTTTGGGGATGACCCATTCGCTATATCCGACACAATGCCGATTTTACATGAACTCTGGCTTATCAAAATGAAAGTGGATTTCTGCATCGCAAATTCGGCATATTGAAGGCCAGCTTTCGGCGCATCTGGAGATTGCAGCTTATTAAAAAGGCTGCAGTTTTTAATAAAAGAACGAAAAACAGTTAAAGTTTGACATTTACAACGACTAGACCAACGATCTCGATTTGAGTTGAGTTTCTTCACTTGGTTCGGATGTCCCCGCTATGCGGGTCTTTTAACAGAAGTCTTGGCCCCGGGGGCGGGGTAATAAGCCGTTTTTTAACACTTGGTAAATGTTAAATTCTCCGCTAAGTCCCGGGGGTCGGGGGGCCGGGTTTTCAATTGACTGGAGCATAAGCACATCGATGCGATTTCGTAGAACTTCATGCCGGGCATTTGGTCGCCGCGGAAAAAAGTAAGCCAACACGCTTGTTGCGTATAGCGTACTTTGACTAAAAGGTATGACTCTTAAAGTATGAGGGGAATTTGAAAGGTCAGTGCTTAGCAGCGAAAGGATACAGGCCATTTCCAAATCGTCGCTTTCAAGAGGACTAGTTATGCGCGTTCCCATAAGTCAACGCAAGACGCTAGGTTTCATTCAAGTGGTACGTGTATGATTCAGCCCTTTCTCTTTGCCAAACGAGCAATGAAGAGCGAGGTGTTTTTTTGTGTGTGTGAAGTAAGCTTTATTTAGAAATAGAAATAACTATTAAACGACTCGGCTCAACACTTACTCATCACTAATCGAAAACAAATACATGCCCTACTTTTAACATTCACATGATAAATCGAAATCTCTCCAGCCCGGCAAATTCTCAAGCCTCGCCGCTTCTTGCAATTATTGTAAAGGTCATTCTGTGATTTAAATGCAGTCGCTGCGTTTCCCAAATGGTACGTAGTAAACCAACAGTAAATTCACGCAGGCGCATTCTGAATGCCAAAAAGATAGCGGTACCTCTGGACGTGTTGCCTGAACGGTGTACCATGACGAGTCTCCCCGAGATTTCGGCCCGCGGATCGCTTAACCAACCCCCAGTTCCTCGCTGCTTTCAGATACCCGTCCACGACAGCCTGTCTGCCCCAGACGCGGTAGTGAGGGAGAGAAATGTCAGCCCCTAAACCATACGTGACAGATCCCTTTCGTACTCACAGCTCAGTTCCAGTTAACTCAACGTAAGATTTCGAGCAATATATATTGAAACTGTAACCCGTTGTATCCTCCACATGGTACGCAATAGAATAGACCGCAAGCAGACGGTTCCAAACATTGGCGCATGCGTATTTGCTAAAATTGATAAAACTTTACCAACGTGAGTTGCCTTGCAACGTAACGTCACACAAACCTGCAAAAATTGGATGGAACCAATAAACTCGCTTATTCATAATTGTGTGCCAACTCCGATTTCCTGAATTAAAGCCCTTTCAATGGGTTGAGGCCTACTTTTGCGTTTTTCATTACACAGCTCAGTGATTGGCCAAAGAATCTGGCACACTATGAGCCAATCAAAAGAGCGAAACCAAAACCATTTTCCCGCACTTAGCGTCAGCTTCACAAACTGGCTTTGGTCTTACGATACTCAGCTGAGATTTCTCCAGCAGCTAATGACATATTTAGTAAGAAACCAAACGTACTACATCTACTACAGCTACTACGGCTACTACGGCTACTACAGCTACGAAGGTCAGTACAGCTACTACAGCTACTACGACTACTACAGCTATTACGGCAACGACAGCTACTACAACTACTACAGCTACTACGACTACTACGACTGCTACTACTGCTACCACTACTAGGAGTACTTCTGCTACTATATGACATGATGTGACTTGGGTGTGGTCTGCTGACATAACAGTCAGGTCTTACACCAAGTACTAACTACCCACAAATAGCGCTGACAGACAGTATTCAAGTCGCTGCACTGTTAGCTTTCAATGACCGCGGGTTAGGGTTAGGTTAGGTTTAATCTCAGGTCTGCAGTCTGCAAGTGTCAGGCACCGGGATTTTAAAGTCTGCACAGGGTACGGCTGGATTCTCAGGGTACTTTCTGAGACGCGTCGTTCCGTGACGTTCCTTCACGTGACGCCTCTTCCTCCGTGACATAGCCCAGTTGTTTGTTTGTTTGTTTTGAGCACAAGAACATTTGTGAGACGTATTAATGACTGAGAAAATGATTTTTTAGCTGTTGCTTTTGTTCAGTTTATTGTTTTTGCCCTCTTGATTTCTTGATTTTACGAAAAACAAAAACAAAAAATTACAGTTCTTTAAAACTTAAAAACACTGCACAAATATTAAAAAGCTACGAACAGCACGTACTCAAGTTTGAAAATCCAGGAGGCTATGGAAGGACAATAAAGTAAGAAACAAGACAAAAAGTTCACTTAAATTTCTAGATTTTGCCGACCAAATAAATACTAAAAAATTGACGCAACTATCGATGGAAATACCAAACTACCCCCACCAAGTCACGGCTGAAAAACAAACAGGGTACAACAGGAACCTTACGAGTGCACCAATACGATACGCGTTCAAATGCGCTAATGTAACAGCTCCTGCAAGCTGTCACATCATTGGCTTGCTACCCTTCCAGACCATAAAAACAATAGCAGCTGCTCCACCAGAGGGCCAGTAGAAATGCAAGCTCACGGGAGCTGCTATACCAGTGTTCAAAATTCCTAAAATGCTCACCAAAAGCGCTTGAAAAAGCTAGTTTCCTGTTATATGACCGTGGGCGTAGACCATAGACCGAATTCATAAAAGGCGGCTAATAAATTTTCTTTTCTCTTTATGCTAATTTTCCTCACAAGCGTTAGCATGTGAGAATTGAAACGAATGTTTGCCTGCTAAAGAGGGGCTAGCTAGTGAGGAAAATTAGCATAAAGGGAAAAGAAAATTCATTAGGCGCCATTCATGAATTCGGTATATGATACCGGATACTCATATGTAAGCAGAAATACTTTATACCCAATAAAAAATAACCTTCAATTCTCTATACGAGGATCTATGTTTACGTTTTTTCCCTCATTAGCATATGCTTATCATTCTCTGATCAAGCTGTTAAAATGATGAAATGATGAAAACTGAATTGCACTGTTAGTAATCTCTGAAAATTTGAGCCCGATATACCGAGAAAGCTTCGGGGGAAATTCTTCCTTAAAAACTCGAAAATTTACAAACGATGCATGGCTCATCAATGTTTTTGCCACCCAGCAATTTTGCAGTTTTTGATGCCGTTGGATATTTCCTTAGCCGAAATGTACAGATCGCTCAGGTAATGACCAGCTCTTTCAACTTTTGAACTTCACCTGTATACCGCCGGGAAGCCCTTGTAAGGGTTAACTGATATGCTAATGAGCACAAATATAAACAATGACGTAAGCAAAGATCGCTCTATACCCAAAGACCACAACCGACCCACCCATACGACCCGCGTAAAAAGTGCTGTACACAGTATATTCTAACTCGATAAAAATCGTTTAAATATTCTTCGTGAAAAACAACTTTTCATTTTCCTTCAAAATTAGTCCAAAAAATTAGATTTAGATAAACAAGTTCATTGTCTTCAGACAGAGTGGTTTTCAAACAAGTATAAAAAATAGGAAAAATAAATATATCATGGCCAATTACAATAGATGCAAACCATCAATAGCAGAAACTTTTTGTGGCCCGCACTAAGCGCGGGAAAAACACGCAAGCAAATCGCTTCTCGTTTTGATTTTACTTCTAACTGGTTGAGAAGGAGGCGCAGTTTTTTTGCAGAGAGTTACATCTAACGCGTTTTCTTGCAGAGAGCTATATCTAGCACTACACATGGCTTCCGGCTGGGTAAAATATGCTACTAGTCATTTCGTCTGTGTTTCGTGCATAAGTTCCAAGCCTTAAGGAAGTTCTCATCTCACAAAACTTGGGGCTTAACGTCAGACAAGGTTGCATCACCGGTTTTTCCAACACCAATAGAACTACTTTTGAATAATTCTCTTGGACGCCGAGAAATCTGAAATGATAAATAATGGCGGCTATTCAGTTGTTGCTATTCCTTTTTGTTAGAGCGGTTTTCATTTGAGTGTCGAAAGAGATTTAACAACAACGTTGGTTTTGCTTTCCTACACTTAACATTTGGTCGAAAATCCACGCAGTGTTTTCAGCCAATAAGAAGCAAAACCACAACCAAGAGTTTTTCCGCGCTCAAGGCTGGCTGCATGAATTTTCCCTGAGTTCTCATTGGTCTACTTGGCTGTTTTTGTGCCTTCTGATTGGTGGAGTACTTTGTAATTACGTTAAGGTTTTACGACACTCAATGAAAAACCGCTCAAATGGCAAAGGACACTTGTCCAATAAACAGAATGAATGAAATAGAGTTGATACACGAAATGTGCTTCAAAACAGACAACAGCACAGCCTATTCTTGCTATTTTGTACGAAAAAATCCTCCCACCTCTCTCCCTTAAAAACAAACAAACAAACAAAAAAACAAAAACAAAAAAACAAAAAATGACAGGCCTCCCCTCCAAAGCTCATTGAAAACAAGAGATCCTTTCACCCAACTCTACAACTGTCAACTCTGGTTGTGTTAAAGTAGTTGGTCCACAACAATTCTTTCAGTTTCAACAATTTTCTAGAACGCAGCATCTTAAATCGAAAATTAGAAAAACAACTTACGTCAATGAGGAAGAGTCCTGATTTGGAGGTAGGGTGGCGGTAAGCATAAACAAACCATACGCCAATACAAGTTATCAACACTAGCACAATAACAATGGCAACGATAGCACCAGCCCCTATGCCTCCCTTGGATTGGTGCTGTTTTGCGGTTGCTCCTTTTCCTGAAACACCTGTTGTCGTTGGGGAGCTTTGGGGAACTGAGGTTGGCATTGCTCCTTCAACACACCTCTTATCCTGAAATTCACAGAAGAAAGAAGAATATTACTGTTGAATAATTTGGCATGATAAAATTACAACCTTCTTAATACCACTTCCTAGCCCTCCAGGGGATCCATATTTTTCACTAGTCTTTTCATTCATTTCTCAATGTGCACAAATTTCTGATATCGACTTTTGGGGATGACCGACAGCCTGTGTCAGAGTCAACATGCTGCCTCATTCACCCGTAGACAGAGTTAACACATTTACAAGTCAACCGTTTGGTCAAATAAGAAGCAGTAGTGTTTCTTTAATGGTCAAACATGCTGACATCAAATACTTTTGTCCTGGCACACATTTCTATGCTTGAATACCTGAAGTCTTACAGTCCCTACTGGATACCAAAGTGCACGAGTCCTCTGGACTTTATCCTAAGGAGAGGCAAGAGAAAAGTACATACATACGTTTTTGACGGAGACTGAATTACAGCCCCTAATCTCCCATTCGGCACGATGGCGATCCGCTCCATCTGAACACCTGGAATGAAAACATGGACGACAGTTGATACAGGAATGCTGTAATTATTTCTTAAAGTAATGAAAGAAAAGGAAAGACCAGGAAAAGACCGTCTGAAAACAGGCAAGCAAAATCCAAGAGTAGTAGCCCGCGTAGCAAGCGTTCCGTACGAGCGAAAATTTCCGTATTCTGGCCGCGGGGAAATTGGGGTGAGAAAATTGGTGGACTCCCATCCGTCCTCCTATTTTTCGCCCCAATTTCCCGCGGCACGAACACGGAAATCTTCGCTCGGGCTACAAGAGTAGTTTCTCTGTGTGCTGTGTAAAATAAAGAATTTCAGAGAAACAGAGCTGTTTAGTGGAGAATGCAAGAAATGACCTGCTGCTGATTGGGTCAGTTGGTGAAGCACAAAATCGGGGTCTAAAGATGGCTTGAAAATCACACTGATTGGGAACCTTGCATCTGCCCTGGTTCAGACAACTGCATTATTTGGCAGTCATGTCGAACCATGCACTGGCCTTGTCTTCGCAATGCAAAACTGGAAGCGGGTAGATACACATGCACAGTGCTTGCATAGAGTTAGGAACACAGTTCTCAGGGTTGAAAAGGTCTGATCTATCTAAAACCTCATACCATTAACTGCTGCTTATAAGCCCTGAGGGCTTATACAACTTTGTAAAGGGTTTGGATGTGCTTATAAATGGGGAGGGGGGGGAACGGGGCTTAGNNGTGAAAAATGCTACAACAGCATTCAATAACTGATCATGTTTCAGTTATTACGTGGGATGCCACGGGCAGACCACATGTAAAATTCAGTTGGGAGAAAACAAATGGGGACAGCCCCCCTGCCAAGTTCCTCCATAGAATAAAAGTAGAGATGTACGCGTTACGTACACTGCCACACTGTATGCAACTCATGGTTGTAAGGATTGTATTTTATTTTTTTCTGAAGCATCTCAGTGGACCAAAACACCAAAATCCTTGAATTTGATTGGCTCATCAGTACATGCTGGTAGCTGGTCCAGCTTTTTACGATATGTATCACAGTCAAGAATTTTTCCGCACCATAACTAATGCAAATAATTCAAAATGTTGCAAAAATATTTGTTAACACCTTCATGTAATGCAAAGTGTGCAAGGAAAATGTTTAAGGGTTAAAGAAAGTGAAGTAAATTAAATTGCTGGTAGATATACTCATATTATTTTCTTCATACGCTCTTAGGTGCTTTGTAAGCATCATATCCTTATATCCTAGAGGAACTGCAGAAAAAAAACAAAAAAGTTATTTACCAGTCTAGGTCAGTCCATATAAGAAAAAACTGTGTCCTCAAGACCTCAGGCACAGTTTTTTTTCCCTATACAGAGACTTCCTGCCCGGTAAATAACCAGGACCAGCTACCAGCACGTACTGATTAGCCAATCAAATTTAAGGATTTTGGATTTTGGTCTGCTGAGATGCTTCATACATATACATATGTGTATGAAATTCTGACCTCTTTGTAGTTGGGCACCACTGACAGTTGAATTCAGTGGTTTGGTCCAACCTCATACACTCAGGACATGAATCGCCTAGAACACAACCTACAATACAGCAAAGTTAAGATAACATTGAATAAATAAACCAACCCGTTGTGAATAGACATATTAACCAGTAGCCTGGCAGCATAATTACCACAAATACAACACTGCTGAAAAGAACATCTTTATTTTAGTGTTGACTGATGATCCAATGCAGGGGCACTAATAAGGGAACTCATTAAACAAATCAAATCTGTAATCAGCTCAACTGGTCTTTGAGGAGAGGAAAGCTGAAGTACCCTGAGGGAAAAAAAAGTCTCAGAGCAGAGTAGAGAACTGAACTCACATTTGAGACAGACCTGGGACACATTGGTGAGAGGAGCTGCGACAACCCCATTCACTGCTATGGAAAGACATATTTTAAAGCTTCCATACCATAAGAAAATGAGGCCAGAATATTGAAAATGGCATGATATTCCATAGGCACGCCAAAGGAGAAAATGACTCATTTCTTGTGCAAAACAAACTATTGGGCTTAAATTCTACATATCACAATCATTCTCTCAACCCTTGACTTAAATTTACCGTTTTCAATTACCCTTTCCCTTTATTCCTCTCTCTTGTGAGGACTTGGGTATGGCCAGGGTTCGTACTCTTATGAGTTTTTCAAATTCCATGACTTTCCATGACCTTTTCCAAGAATTTTTCCAGTTTTCCAAGCCCTAAAGTTTAGCTGCCACTTTTGTAAATTGTAAAAATTGTCCTTTTTATCGGTTATTTTCTGACATAACTCGCTTGTTTTTTATTTTGTCCTTGGCTTTGACATCTGCAATAATTTATCTACGTCACATAACTATAATTTTCCATGAGTTTCCATGACCAACAATTAAATTCCATGACAACTGCAATACTCCAATTCCATGACTTTCCAGGTTTTCCATTTATACCCATACGAACCCTGTATAGCATATTAGACTGACAGTGAAGACAAGTCTAGCATGCTTAAATCAAAGGCACTATGTTTTTCCTTCTCCCAAGCACAAGTTCCCAGTTCATTACAAGGCAGCTCTCATACTACATCTCCCTATTTGAATTTTAAACAGAACTAACTTGGTAGAGGACGAAAGACTACTGCCGATCCATTGATGACACTTTTCTTGGTGATGTTAACCTGACTGTATATGAAGAAAATTCTGTAAACAATCGGCAGCACACGATCCCTGCGGAATATCACAAAAGCATCTGATATACCAACACGCACAGGGTGGTTCTTTAAATCAGGAAGGGAGTCCACAGAGACAGGAACCTTGAAAACAGGATTAAAAATACATTTAGGTACTACTGATCAAAATGAATGCGAGATTGAAAATGATTGGAACTCATGTGTGACTGACGGATGAGCTCACTTTAATGTCCCAGCATTATCATTGTCGTTCATTGTTCAGATGCCACAGAAAAGAAATTATTATTATACTAGACACAAAGTTAAAAAGTACCAGAAAAAAATGGCTCAGAGACCTAAAAAGAAACTAGAGAGCTTAGTGATTAGCTAAGCCAACTGCTAACTAATGAGGCCTTGCAAGGGGTTTTGCCGACAGGCGACATGATCTCAAAATGTGGCAACAACCTTTTTCCAAAACATCAACAATCAACAGGAACTGACAGAAAAAGGGCAACATTTTGTTACAGCGACAGTGACAAAATACAACAGTGGCACTGTCCGTATAGTAACAAAACTGGTGATGGGCTGGCTCTAACACAAGTGACAAAGTGATTCCAGCCCCCCCCGGAAGACCTCACTAATGGCTACAAGTTGACGACAACAAATAAATTGTATGTACCTGTATGCTACTAGAATTCATTTATTGCATTGGCAGATGGCATTTTCATACCTGCTTGTAAGCAAACCAGATTGTGCCGTTCTTATGCAATGTGCACTGAAAGTTGAATGGACCAACTGGGTTGAACCAAACAAAAAGAAAATTAGCAACAACTCATTATAACTGGGACTGTCCTGACACCTTTCTTTAAAACATATCAAAATCACTTCCACAAATACCGTTTAAAAGGCACTGTACAATAAAAGCATACTGATTACCATCAGTTTTATTGTGAAGCAAGACATTGAGCCACTGTACTGTAAGCTGTTCTCCTGCAGAAAACAATAAACAAATAGAATATACTTAGATACTTCTGCCCAAGGATTCTTTCTAGCTACCGGCACATATTTTCAGATTGTTACCAACTCATTCAAGCAATCGGAAAACAGGAGCTGCAACACATTACAATAAACAGAAGATTTATACTACTAGATGTGGTGTGTTAGCAACTAA
>BLFK01000717.1:851084-852527 GCA_014634185.1 Astreopora myriophthalma
TCAATGCACCTCGGATTAACGTACTCGAGGTTTTCACACTCTTACGTAATGTTGAAGGCTACACAAAATCTATTCTTTTTGATCGGGCTCGTGCGTCACAAAGAAATCATAACACCACTGGTGCTAGGCGACATTAAAACAGGAAACAATGAATTTATATTGATATTGATGATGTGAAGGACGACCAACCTTGATATTTCATTAGTCATCATGAATGTGAGTTAGAAAATAGTTTTGAGGCCAAATTAAGGTTTTACCTTCTGTTTGGGCCAATCGGCGGCCCCGTTTTTGGGGGTCACTTCTCGGAGCCAATCGGTGGCCCCGTTTTGATGACATGAGGAGCGCATGGCCGAGTTTGTATTTTTGGAGGCGAACACGCTTTGTTTATTCGTATCGCACAGAATTGCGCATACTGAATGCCAAAAAGAAAACAAATAAAAAACCAGGACCAGTTGCGATACCTCTGGACGTGTTGCCTGAGCGGTGTACCATGACGAGCCTCCCCGAGATTTCAGTCCGCGGATCGCTTAACAAACCCCCAGTTCCTTGCTGCTTTCAGATACCCGTCCACGACAACCTGTCTGCGCGGGGGTCAGGGAGAGAAATGTCGGCCCCTAGACCACATGTGACAGATCCCGTTCGTACTCACAGCTCATATAGGATTATTGAAACTGTAACCCGTTGTGTCCTCCATATGGTATGTAATAGAGTGGACCGGAAGTAGATGGTTCCAAACATTGGCTCATGCGTATTTGCTAAAATTGATAAAATTTATCATCGTGAGTTGCCTTGCAACGTAACCTCACACAAACCTCCAAAAATTGGATGGAACCAATAAACTCGCTTATTCATAATTGTGTGCCAACTCCGATTTGCTGAATCAAAGCCCTTTCAATGGGTTGACGCCTACTTTTGCGTTTATCATTACACAGCTCAGTGACTGGCCAAACAATCTGGCTCACTATGAGCCAATCAAAAGAGCGCAACCAAAACCATTTTCCTGCACTTAGCGTCAGCTTCACAAACTGGCTTTGGTCTTACAACACTCAGATGAGATTTCTCCAGCAGCTAATTGCTGCGGTGCGAGCGGAGCGAGCGAGCGGCAACATAATCAGGATTTAAAAAAAAGATATAAAAGGGAGTACGAATTCTCGAATTCATCACTTTTTACCAGAATGCATTGCATTTAACCAGAGTGCACTGCGCCACTTTTTACCATAGTGCATTGTGCCACGAACAACACGAAGATGTGATACCGTCTTTTTGCGTGGATTCCAGTGAGAAATTTTGCTCTGATTTACCTGTAAAACGATGTGAAGGAGATCGAGATTGACTGTCACAGCTCTTGCTTTTGTTTTTAATGCAGTAGGTGAAAGTTTGTAAATCTGGACGATTAATTGTGACATCTTATTTTAAACTTAGTATGTCATTTCTTAGCAGTCT
>BLFK01000717.1:865797-870797 GCA_014634185.1 Astreopora myriophthalma
CTTCGATCTGGATCAGTTCTACCCCCAGGAATCTTCAGAAAAGAAGATACCTTTTCCCGCAGGAGATGGCGACAAGTGCAGTATCTCGCAGACCAATTTTGGAAACGGTGGTCTCATGAGTACATCCCTTTGTTACAGCAGCGGCAGAAGTGGAACTTCCCACGCAGAAATTTAGCTGTTGATGACATTGTGTTGATAGTAGATGACAATTCTCCTAGGAGTTGTTGGCCAATGGCGAGAGTGATCGAAGTCATGCCCGGAAGAGATGGATGTGTGCGCCGAGTAAAAGTGAAGACAAAGACATCAGAACTGGAGCGTCCTATTGACAAGTGCGTTCTTCTTGAGGCGGTGGAGGAATGTGGACTGTGAACATATTTCAAGAACCTTCTATGTTGAACATGCATCTCATCTTTCTTCAGAAGTTGAAACTTGCAGAATCGGAACATCAGTTTCAGATTAGGAGTAACTGTAAGACGCGAGTATTATTTTGACATTAAGTGACACTTGGAACATTGTCTAAATGCTTACCCGTCACGCATTTATCGGGGCGGGAATGTAAGCTGCAGTTTGCTTAAATCGAGTACTAGTTTAGTTTAGTGCCCAGGCCGGCGCGAGAGGCGGGAAAAAACGGATGAGTGAAAAGGCCGCCGTGTTTAGGGGGCGACCCTGTTTTCGTGAAGTTTTTTCTGTAGTGTTCGAAGTCTACATGTCAAAACGTGTTTCCAAAAGTGTAAACACCGTGTGACCGGATTCGGAAACGTATATAAGTGTTCCGCTTCAGTGGCCGGTTTGTGTGAGACAACATTTTACTTTGTGCTGTCCGTTTAAGTGTGCTCGGAATATTTTGGCGACTACACTAAGCAGAAGCAGGAGAAAAGTACATACATACGTTTTTGACAGAAACTGAATTACAGCCCCTAATGTTCCATTCGGCACGATGGCGATCCGCTCCATCAGAACACCTGGAATGAAAACATGGATGACACTTGAAACAGGAATGCTGTAATTATTTCTTAAACCCTTTCCCTCCCAAGAGTGACTTTAGAGATTTTACTCTGGCTAACGCCAGACGATTTTACTCGTCAAATGGAGACCCCTTGGCGGTTAAAGGGTTAAAGTAACGAAAAGAAAGGAAAGACCAGGAAAAGACCGTCTGAAAACGGACAAGCAAAATCCAAGAGTAGTTTCTCTGTGTGCTGTGCAAAATGAAGAATTTCAGAGAAACAGAGCTGTTTAGTAGAGAATACAAGAAATGACCTGCTGCTGATTGGGTCAGTTGGTGAAGCACAAAAGCGGGGTCTAAAGATGGCTTGAAAATCACACTGATTGGGAACCTTGCATCTGCCCGGTTCAGACAACTGCATTATTTGGCAGTCATGTCGAACCATGCGCTGGCCTTGTCTTTGCAATGCAAAACTTGAAGCAGGTAGATAGATACACATGCACAGTGCTTGTATAGAGTTAGGAACACAGTTCTCAGGGTTGAAAAGGTCTGATCTATATATCTACAACCTCATACCATTAACTGCTGCTTATAAGCCCTGAGGGCTTATACAACTTTGTAAAGGGTTTGGATGTGCTTATAAATGAGGGGGGGGGGAGGCTTAGATCTGGGGGGGTTAAAAATGCTACAACAGTGTTCAATAACTGATCATGAGGTGATCTGTGACAATAGTTTCAATTGTTACATGGATGCCACAGGCAGACCACATGTAAAATTCTGTTTGGAGAAAAAACAAACGGGGACACTCCCGCCCCCCTTGCCCAGTTCCTCCATAGAATCAAAGTAGAGATGTAAGTGTTACGTACGCGAGAAATTTCATCCAAAATGCAGCAGTAGTGCACATGCTATGGACCTTTTCTTCCAAATTACCCTCCTTTCCCAAATTCCAAATGAGCTGGTCAAAATTGCCATGGACACATTAATAGACTAAGTGGGAATGGTAATTGGCAGGTGACAATTACAGTGACATTGGAAGGGCCAGTACTGGAGAAAATTGTCTCCAGACAAAACAATACACATTCATCTGGGAACAATGATGCAGAATGAAGGAGAATGCAGAGTGAGGCAGACTGGTGTACCAGTTAAACCTATGATTTCATAGCTAACCCCTTAATTGAGAGAGAAAGGGAAAGGGGCTGAACCAATAAGGAATAAACAGTGTCTTTGTGTGGAAGTTAATTTTTAAAGAACAAAACGAGCGAGAAAGCACACGGAACTCACAGAAGAGAAGGGTGCACGCACGCATGATAGACCGCTGTTACGTGATAACGAAGTGGCACTGCTGTTCTTCGCATGCCAATGAATGAAAAGGCGTGATAATGATTAGCAATGTTTTAAATCTATCTATATTCCATGTCAATCAACGATCTCTAGGAACATTAATTTGCAAGCCACACTCTATGCAACTCTGAGCTGAACACGTTGGTCTTAGTTACAAAAGAGATTCAAGAACACATTACCACCACAATTCATGGTTGTAAGGACCGTATTTTATTTTTTTCTGAAGCATCTCAGCGGACCAAAATCCTTTAATTTAATTGGCCAATCAGTACGTGCTGGTAGCCAGTCCAGCTTTTTATGATACGGATCACAGTCCACAAATTTTCCGCACCGTAACTATTGCAGCTAATTCAAAATGTTGCGAAAATATTTTTTAACACACTCATGTAATGCAAAGTGTGCAAGGAAAATGTTTAACGGTTATTAGAAAAGGAAATAAATTAAATTGACATACTCATATTGTTTTCTTCTAAAGCTCTTAGGTGCTTTGTAAGCATCATATCCTTAATTCCTGTCTCGTTTTTCCAATTTGAAAAAAGGAACTGCAGAAAAAAGCAAAAAGGTTATTTACCAGTCTGGGTCAGTCTGTATAAGAAAAAACTGTGTCCTCAAGACCTCTGGCACAGTTTTTTCCTATACAGACCTCCCACCCAGTAAATAACACATATATATATATATATAGAACTCGCACAATGGAGAATGGGCTTCCGTTTTCAACGCCTTATTCAAGGCCCAACGCGTTTCGGCATTTGCCTTCCTCAGGGGCCTTAACTTGCAATTGTTACTGTTAAAAATGAAGACGACAGGTTTATAAAGAACACCTATACTTCGACCGACTTGTCGGTCTTCTTCAGAGTGTCTTATAAGCGTGTCTTGTCTTCATTTGTGTTTTATATATTGCTTCATGAAGAACACATCTACACGTATTGGATGCTTGTGAAAGACTTAATATATATATATATATATATACATATATGTATGAAATTCTGACCTCTTTGTAGTTGGGCACCACTGACAGTTGAATTCAGTGGTTTGGTCCAACCTCATACACTCAGGACATGAATCACCTAGAACACAACCTACAATACAGCAAAGTTAAGATAACATTGAATAAATAAACCAACCGGTTGTGAATAGACATATTAACCAGTAGCCTGGCAGCATGATTACCACAAATACAACACTGCTGAAAAGAAGACCTTTATTTTAGTATTGACTGATGATCCAATGCAGGGGCCCTAATAAGGAACTCATTAAACAAATCAAATCTGTAATCAGCTCAACTGGTCTTTGAGGAGAGAGGAAAGATGAAGTACCCAGGGAAAAAAAGTCTCAAAGCAGAGTAGAGAACTCAACTCACATTTGAGACAGACCTGGGACACATTGGTGACAGGAGCGACAACCCCACTCACTGCTACAGAAAGACATACTTTAAAGCCTCCATACCGTAAGAAAATGAGGCCAGAATACTGAAAATGGCATGATATTCCGTAGGCATGCCAAAGGAGAAAATGACTCATTTCTTGTGCAAAACCAGCTATTGGCCCCTAAATTCTCCATGTGACGATCAATCTCTCAACCCTTGACTTAAATTTACCATTTTCAATTACCCTTTCCCCTTTCTCTTGTGATGACTTGGGTATGGCCAGGGTTCGTGCTCTTAACAGTTTTTCAAATTCCATGACTTTCAAAAACCTTTTCCATGACTTTTTCCAGTTTTCCAAGCCCTAATGTTTAGCTGCCACTTTTGAAAATTGTAGAAATCGTCCTTGTTATCGGGTATTTTCTGACATAACTCGCTTGGATTTTATTTTGTCCTTACTTTGACATCCGCAGTAATTTACCTACCACATATAACTATAACTTTCCATGACTTTCCATGATTGACAATTAAATTCCATGACCTTCCAGGCCTGGAAACTGAAATACTTCAATTCCATGACCTGTACGAATCCTATATGGCATATTAGACTGACGATGAAGACAAGCCTAGCACGCTTAAATCAAAGGCACCATGTTTTTCTTTCTCCGATGCACGGGTCCCCGGTTCATTATAAGGCAGCGCTCATACTATATCTCCCTATTTGAATTTTAAACAGAACTAACTTGGTAGAGGATGAAAGACTACTGCCGATCCATTGATGACACTTTTCTTGGTGATATCAACCTGACTATATATGAAGAAAAATCTGTAAACAATCGGCAGCACAGGATGCCTGAGGAGTATCACAAAAGCATCTGATATACCAACACGCACAGGGTGGTTCTTTAAATCAGGAAGGGAGTCCACAGAGACAGGAACCTTAAAAACAATTAAAATTACATTTAGGTACTAGTCATCAAAATGAATGCGAGATTGAAAATGATTGGAACTCATGTGTGAGTGATTGACAAGCTCACTTTGATATCCCAACATTAACATTGTCGTTTATTGTTCAGATGCCACAGAAAAGAAATAGTTACACAAGACACAAAGTTAAAATGTACCAGAAAAAAAATGGCTCAGAGGCCTAAAAAGAAACTAGAGAGCTTATGCAGTGATTTCTGGAAGACCTCACTAATGGCTACAAGTTGACGACATCAAATAAATTGTATGTACCTGTATGCTACTAGGATTCATGTATTGCATTTGCAGATGGCATTTTCATACCTGCTTGTAAGCGAACCAGATTGTGCCATTCTTATGCAATGTGCACTGAAAGTTGAATGGACCAAC
>BLFK01000717.1:886955-951955 GCA_014634185.1 Astreopora myriophthalma
ATAGGAAATTTTCGGTCCCAACCTCCCCCGACCATAGCCAGTCGCTCGTCCCCAAATTGTTGAACGTGTTTTGCTGTTGAAGTTGAGACTGTTTCGATGTTGGTTTTGAGGTGATCTGATTCGTTGTTGTAGACGAGAGGAATTGTTGTTGATGTTGACTCACTTTCGTTTTCTGGATTGGGTGTGTTTTTAGTCTTGGTTGTTGTATTAGTCGTTGAAATTGGACCGATGTTATTGTTGATCTAGAAAGAAAATGTTGAACTGTAGATTGGTTGTTGATGTTGGAAGTGATTTTGATTCCTTGAATTTTGCACCATTCCGCCAACCATATTTTTATGGTTAGCGTTTTTATCGATATCGATTTGCTACCACTCGGTATATACCACTCAATTTTATACAGTGAATACGCGTATCGCTGATAATCCATGTTTTCAGCAATTTTCAGTGCAGTTTTTGAGGGTTAGTAGGTCATGTAAGCCACTAAGCCTACTGTCCCTCTACTGTCCCAAGTAACTCCTCAGTTGAACGAAGGGCTCAACCTCGTTCCCAGGGTCTCTCATCTTACCACTCCCTGGAGCGAACCAGGAGAGTGGTAAGATGAGAGACCCTGGGAACGAGGTTGCGAAGGGCTCGCCACGCCAGTTCTGTGACCTTGTCTTCTGCGTGCCTTTGTGACCCCGTGACCTCCGTTACTAAATAGCTGCTGGAGAAATCTCACCAGAATACTGGAAGACCAAAGTCAGTTTGTGAAGCTGACGCTAAGGGCGGGAAAATGGTTTCGGCTGCTGATGTTACAAAATCGAAGCATATTTGTCATTTTCCACTCCTTCATTCCAGATCGACTTACTCTCGTCTTCGATATCGCATTATCTAGCTAAGTCGGTTAACTTTACACACCGGTCCTGTGCTCAACTTGTTTTTCATGTTTGCTGTGACAAATCCGTCTTCTTTATTTAGAATTTGGTTTGTTTATTAGTTTGTTTTAAATATGAGGTTCTGGAAGTCGCACCATACTTTAGTCGTTTAGAATAACTGGAAAGCTCCTTGAGAAATTATGGGGCCATCAGATTGATTTCTCAGAATTCTTCTCGTTTTGCGATTTCCAGTTGATACTGTTATGCTATGTTTTTTTGCTAAGAAAAGAAGCATCATCTAAAATTTATTTTTAAAAATTTTTGTGCAAATGGTAAGCCCCCAAAAGTAACAGGCTTGTTTTTTCAGGCTTCTTTGCTTCTTTGCGACTACTTTAGGTCAATTTAAATGATCACACTTCAAATCATTCTACTAACTATGTCATGAATGACAAGGTAATCGACTCAAAGGTTAAAAGCAACAAGCTAGAGGGATCTAGAGGAGAAACAAAAGCAACAAAATGACACATGTAACTGTAACATAACAGGGTTACGGAGATTAGGGAGCTTCAGAGGTTTATACATGGTTACAGAGGTTGCGTAGTCAAAGGTACAGGAATGCATCGGTAACAGAATAAAAGCGGCATGCACGTCTGCTGTCGTGCCAGCGAAATCAACAGAATTCCTTCAGCGGCACGGTGAAAAAATAGCTTTGCCTCGTGTAGCACAACATGCACAGTCCTCAGAGAAATGATTTGCAAAATGGCGGCTGCAAGTTCCCTCAGATTTGTTGGTGTGTTGTGGTCGTGATTTTCTTGAACGGTGCCACCCTATAGAGGGAAATTGATCATATGCTATGAGTTACATTGTTAATGCACTGCACATTAGTATTAACACGCATATATTATGTTTTCTTCTACCAAGATATTGGGGTGAATCTGACAGGTAGGCCTAGCTAGAGCTTTAATTAAGCTTATAATAAGCTAAACTGTAAATAATAAATGTGATTGTCAAGTATCTTTTGCGTAGTATAGTTTTTGCTAAGTTACTTAAGATTCCCTTGCAACCTCATGTTTTAATTATATGGAAACTCTTGCATAGAACTGTTTTTGTGGAATATAATGATCATTTGTTTTGTAGATTCGATGTTCAAAGGAATATATCATGGAAAAAAAGCTCACGAAGGTTAGCAGTTGCCATTTTATTTGATATTCAATTGTAAACTGACCACCAGATGTTTCAATAATTTGCTTGATCAGTCTTGTGGACTTGCAGATGACTTCCAAGAAGTTGTTAAGAGAGCATGCGATGTTGGTGTGAAAAAGGTAGTGTAAACAAGTCTTGTTACCATTAAATTTAAATTTTATCTGTGATCTACTGGTATTAATTCACAGACACACTGCAACTCTGATATAACGATAATTCTGGGAAATGATGATGACGATGACGATGAAGATGATGATGATGATGATGATGATGATGGTCAGGAACTTCTTCATTTAAGTATCAATGGATTTTAGCACTAGAGCACTAACTGGGGCTGCTCCATATCATATTAAATTAGGAAAATTGTCAATCAGTTGATCAAGCAATCAATTGCTCAATCAATCAAACAGTCAATCAATCAATCAATTATATGTTGGTTTTTGTGGTATATATGGGGGAAAACAAGAGTACTCTGAGAAAAATCTTTCGGAGCAGTGTAGAGAACCAAGGAACTCAACGTATGTATGACATCAAGTCCGGGAATCAAACCTACTGTGCAAACCCTACACTGGACCCCCTTGACTACGTATGGCTTTTATTTCTTTAGACTTTGTTCATGAAATCCTATGGGTTTCCTGAGGCTTTGTTTCTTCTCACATGGAAACATGAAAATTAAACCCTCACAGTGAAGCATTTTGGAGCTAGTAACAAATGAGTTTTTATCTTCTTGTCTCAGTGATCCACTGAGCAAAACATCATTTTATTGAAAGTAGGTATAATGTCTTGATATAACGAAGTTGGCTGTTTTTCTGTGATTGTAGATGATAATTACTGCTGGAAATTTGTCTGAGAGTCAGAATGCCCTGGAACTTGCTAAAACAAATGGTACTGTACAAATTGCAGTTAAGTTTTTGTTTCTGAAGATCTCCGTTGTTCATTTTACACTGTTTTGTTTTACTTGGCAGAATCTTTTCACTGTACAGTGGGTTGTCATCCTACTCGCTGTGGTGAATTTGAGCAAGATGACCAGGATCCGCATGATTATCTTCAGCAATTAATTACATTGGCACAAGAAAATAAAGGACAAGTGGTAGCTATTGGTGAATGTGGCCTAGGTGAGTTCCTATGTAGCCTTTCAGAGCAGTATGCTGTTCATGACTAAAAATGGAAGTACATACATGTATGCTGTCATGGGTTGTATGTGTCTCCTAGATACATGTAAGTGCTTTCTAAAGACAACTTCAGGTTTAAATCAGAGCTTGAAGTTAATGAGCCTGATCCCACAATAATTATTCTTCCTGTTGGGAAGAAACTGTTGCCAAGCAGTGTGGTCCAACCAAAGATCCAATGGTAAATAAATAAAACTGCAATCATTATGGAAATATTTACACATTGGCCCCATAGATAAACTAATTATGATACCTTCATGATCACTGTCCTGTTGTCATACTATATCCCTCTTCCCACTAATTGTGCAATTGAAGCTTAAGTCAGAAAATGTATACAAAATAAATTTAAAGAGGCGAGTTGAAATAATGATAAATTCAAGTAATTCATGAATGATTTCATTGTGATATAGCAGGAGATTTCATACATGGAACAAGTTAAGTCATAAAGCTGCTGCATGAACATCAAAAATATCACCAACAAAATCACAACTGATGAAAATTGTGTGAAAACATGATTGTATCATAAAAAAATGTCTGTTACAAATTTCGTTGCCTTTGATCTTTTCAGATTATGACCGTACCAACTTTTGTCAAAAAGAGGTTCAGTTAAAGTAAGTATGGTAGATAAATGTCATGTTATGCCTTTTGTTGTGATCGATGGCCTGTATTTTCTTTTTGTGCACCGTTTTTAATCAAATGTTCGTATTTTGTGGACGATTCACTCTTACAAGCTTGATAGAAAGAGAAAGAGAAATAAAGAATACTTCGATCAATCTTGTTGTTGTGGTTATTTGCTGCTTTTCACCTTATCTGTCCACTGAGTGAATCACACAATAATTGGCCTTGCACCTTTAACTGGCACAACCATTACAAGCAAACTATCACCATATTTACATCTTGTCTTAACACATTTTGTTCCAGATAATTTGTAGTTCTCAAGTAGTTTTAATGTCTTTACATGCTTGAATTCTGATGGTAGTCTCAATATTTTCAGGTACTTTGAGAAACAGTTTCAGTTAGCTGAGGAGACTAAGCTGCCAATGTTTTTACATTCAAGAAGTGCACATCAAGATTTTATCGGTGGGTACATGCAAATTTCTAAAAATATTATCTTGACAAGTTGTAACTGTTTTTTTTAATACCGATAAGTAGTCAGTTATCTTCCAGGCCACAATAATTCTTTACTCATGAATACCTTTACACAACTGTATGTGTTAAATAACAGACACACACACTCAGCTTTGTTTACTCTTGCCAACAGATTTTAAAATTTCGATGAAAGGAAAAAGGGTACTGGCTGTCAAGAATAGCCTTAAGGGATGTTGGAGTCAGGCAGACAGTTTTATGCAAATATGTCATGTCACGCGTAATAGTAGTCTTTAATTTAGATACAATGACTAAATACATTTTAAACTTTTAGTTTATGCTCTCTGACCTCTCTTTACTTCTTTTAGATATTATCAGACAAAACAGGGATAGATTTGTCTCTGGAGTTGTAAGTTAATTGACCATCATCATTATCGTCATTGTTATCGATTAACATTATTTTAACAGTCAGCTTAGGTGTCTTTCTGTTAATACTGTTAGGTAGGATCATGATATTACTAGCCACATGCTGAAAAGCTAAAAGATGGGTTTTGGTTTATGGAGGATGCAAAAGAAATGGTTAGCATTCCTCTAGATGGATATTCAAGCTTGTAGGCCAGGATTGGCTACATGTCTTCATGCAGTCTAGGTCTATGTGTTTTCCATAAAATTGGTAATAAACTGTTTTGGCACATCCATTTATTGCAAATTCATGTCAGCTTATATGCTATAAAAATAGCAAGACAAGACAAAAGTCGTTGTTAAATTTTCAGCCCTGGATATTGCGTTTCTAGTGTTGTGATCAGTTCACTCAATCTCGGTTATCAGCTTGTATAGCATACGACCTTATATGGAAACTGATTGCACCAACTGATGCTAAGCTAAAAAATTTGTGTGGGAAGAGAAACTTAATGAATTTAATAATCACATTTAAATAAAGCAATTATTCTATTCGCGCTTGTTGGATATGAGATTGGTTATAGCCAACTTGGCCTTGGTTATCTACCAATATCATATCCAAAGCATGCTCATGGAATAATTGTAAAATATACTTCCCTTTATGCTGGCCCTTGAAACTTGACTTGATTATTTGGTTATTTTAAGGCTCACTGCTTCACAGGAACAAAGGAAGAGGCCTTTGATTATCTGGATCAAGGTTTATATATCGGTATCACTGGATGGTATGGACATAAAGGTCTATTCTTGTGTTCTTCATCTCCGCACACTAACATTTTCATTCACCAGGGACAAGTTGTACAAAGCAGGATTCCTAGCGAAGTGCCAGCAGTCATTTCTTCATTTCAATAGTTACCTTATGAAAAACTTGGTCTTCGGTTATGCAATCCTTGAGCCGGTTTTGATTGATGTAACGTCCAGAAGATATCAGCTGTTACAGCAAAATAGCGGTCATTAAATCCTCTTCTAAATTTAGCCGCCCTGTTGCGTTTTTTTATTGTCCCTTAATAGTCAACTGACGCACACTCGTGGAATCATTGATGTATATTAAGTGTTCTGTGGTCATGACAAAATATTAATAGTTTGCGTTTTGTTTATCTAGTTCGCTGAAAACGAAGGACAATATTGAAGTCATGAAGACAATTCCCACTGATAGACTATTACTTGAAACAGGTATGTAGAGTGCATTTGACACCGAGAGCACCCTCTTATACCCGAGATCTTGAGATTTCAATCGTGTGACCGGGCGTTAAAATAGGGTCGCGGGGCGGAGAGCCACTTTTGCATGTGCGACATTTTGACGTCATCTGTGACGTATTTCTGAACAGCCCCACGGCAAAGTGGAATTAGTGTGTTAGGAAATAGCCATCGAAGCAGAGACTGAAAAATACGCCATGTTATCAGAACAGTTTCACTATTAATTGCGGTTTTAAGACATAGGTTCTTCAGAGACAATTTTCAAGTATAAGCGGGTGACAATGCTTTTTGAGGCAAGCACGTCACGTTAATAGCCTTGTATCTGTTTGTATACAAAACGGTTAGCTACAGCCGGTGACCATTTCTATCACTTTTTCTTTCCAAACTGAAGTACGAATTCCGAGTACACAGGAAGCTAACCGAGCTATTAATTTAGAGCGTTTTTCAATTGAGTGTCGTAAAACCAAATCCAAAGTGTTGCCAAAGCCAATCACTTTCTGAAGGGAATTCATCCCCCAGCCGACCACACCAGAGTTCTTTCTGGGATTTATCGTTGGGGGGGGGGGGAGTCCCGAGTGGCCAAAGGCCACGAGCTTCCTAGGCGGGTCCGGGGGGCATGCTCCCCCCGGAAATTTTTTGAAATTAATATGCGCTGAGATACAATTTGGTGCACTTTGAGACACAATTATGAGAAATGTTATATATACTGTAATGATAACACTATTTGGGGGGGGGGGGAGAGCCTCTACCCCTCAAATACCCTAGATTGGAACCCTGCACACATCGAAGTAATTCACGACATGGTTTTACTAGCCAACCGGAACGCAATGCAAGTAAACGCAGTAAACGCTCAAATGAAAACTGCCTTAATTATCCTGTTTGTATTCAGATGCTCCTTGGTGCGATATTCGTGCCACACACGCCGGTTTTAAGCACATTAAAACCAAGTTTGAAAGCAGAAAGAAGGAAAAGTGGGAGAAAGGGCTTTGTGTCAAAGGTCGCAATGAACCAGCAAACATCATGTAAGTATTACAGTAGTTCTTAGTCCAAAAGTTGAAAGTATTCAGTTTTGTGACTTCCTTCGTTCTTCATTGCTCCGTTTCCTAGAACAATATGATACTGGGTTCGATGACACTGATTTGCGATCCGCTCCTTAAGAAATCGTACTTTGTTCCAAACTCTTGTTCATAGGTTTGTATTTGCTCAAAGAACGCAGTTGCCTCTGCGCGGTCGACAAATACAACTTGTAATACAATCAAGTTACGGTGAAAACTAAACTCTCTGTTTTCTTACTTTCTTCAGTCAAGTGTTGGAAGTCGTCGCAGAAAGCCGTGGGGATGATGCGCACAGTCTTGCAGAAGCTATTTACGAAAACACATTAGACTTATTTTTCAGATAATGCCATTATTTTTGGTAGAGCGCAATTTTCTCAAGAAGTAGTTGCAGCGTTTTGTCTTCAACTGATACCCTGTCAATAAATGAACCGAAAAGTGAATCCCACCGTTATTGTCTCTTGTACAGTTGTCGAGTTGAAGCCTTCACGATCCGACTCTCAATCCCAGCCCAGATAAAAGTTAGGATAGCGGTGATTCTTCTTTATCATGGACAGTTTCTCTACAAATAGAAATATGTTCCCTTCGTCAAGATGAAATTCATTTTTCGACAGTTTGGACCATTATAAAGCAAACTGTAATTTGTTTCATCATCGGTAAACCTACAAATTAACGGACATCAAAATACCTCGATTGAAAATGATCATCTGGGTGACTGGAGTCCTGAGAAGGACTGTTGTTGTTGACTGACGTTTCGACAACCTGTGCGGAAGCCATCTTCAGAGTCAAGTGATCGATTTTAGTCAGTCGAAAATCCAAAAACCCTGGTGAGCGATTCGATTGGTCAAAAGGTGGAGTAGCCGTTAGTAACCCGAAATGAACATCAAAATGAACCCAAATATGATGTGGAGTCCTAGAACAATCCCTCGATTTGCTTCTTTCGCTGAGCTTGGTTAGTGTACGTCCAAGCCACGTGTAAATGAACGAACAAACGAACGAACAAGCAGTAAAATAAGAATTTTAACAGCAAAATAGGGAAGAAATATTCACGCCGATCTATTTTTTTTAAAAACTTTTTATTGTATCAAAAGATTTTTAAAATTGCACTAGATCATTAAAAGGCTGCTAATTTTATTAGTGAAAGGAGAGTAACTATCCGGAAGAAAAACTTGACTATCATTAGCATTAAGATTTTCACGACTTTTTTTTTCATAAAGTATTCAATATCAAAAGTGTTAGAAAATACTTAGCCAAACTTGCGCGTAATCAGGCCTGTCTGAAAAATACCGTAACATTCAACAAGAAGTCAAGGGTTCGGCAAATTAGCCATTCCTTTCACGGTTCGTGGTCGAGCCCTGCTTTTGGTGAAGTGAGGCCTACTCTTCATTTTTAAAACAAAAAACAGGATAGGAGGAGGAGAAGGAGGAGGAGTCATTTTAGTAGCTGACTCTTCCGCTGGACGTAACACTGGGCATGGCATGCACATGCGCTATAAGTGCCTTTGTAACGCAACTGTCACATTGAGTGGTTCATTTTTGATTTAACGGGACCCTCTCCTACATCCTTTGTAGAACTTGAAGGCTTGATGCCATTTATCTGCCGGAAAGGAATTCATCTTTCTGATGCTTGGTTTCTTCGGTGTTGTTCGGACTCCGTCGATCACTCTCCGACCGACTTTTCGTGACTCCTCGGCAACTCACGTACAAAAACAGAGTGCACAGGCTAAAGAATACCAAACCACTCAACAGCAAAATCCAGATACCCGCCACTGAAAGAAATGGTCAGAAATATAAGACTAACTAGTTTACCTAAGTGATAGACTGCTGCCAAGGAGAAGAGAGCGTGTGGTTATTTAACGACGGTAGTGTGCGTGGAATTGAAAGGAGATCTAATAGAGGTCACTGGAGCATTAAGTTTACTGCAAACGGGAGAAATTGAACTTTGTGTTGTCTTCAGTACCAGCTGTTTGTACACATTTGTGAACATATTTGCAGTTCTGTGATTGTTGAAGTAGTATGGAATTCAAACAAAATCAGAATTGTAGAATAAGAGAGTTTTCATGGTTTTATGACAAGCAGCTGCCTGCCGTTTGCCGTTGGCCGTAAACGCGATGCTAAGTCTCTGTAATAAGCACTAGGGCAGACCGCGCATCTTAATTCTTGCACTCGCGCATAACCACAATTCCTTGCCCTTCTGATTTTTCCGCTACCACAATTCCTTGCGTTTGGCATAAACGTGTTCAAGGCCCCTATAATGTGACCTTTACCCGATTAGAGAGCTGCCTCGTTCATTCGCTTCGGGCTCACTCACTGCGGCAGCAATAATGTTCGTATCAACTGAATATAAAAGCGGCTCTGCCAGAAAAACGCAACATGGATTACAGCGATATGGCGCCTGTATATAGCTATTCAAATTCATGTTCGTTACCTGCATATAATTTACTCTGAAGTCGAAAGACGAAAATATTCAAAGATTTTGTCATCAAGGTTGTGACTACCGCACTCCCTTTCGACACTAAAGGCAAGCGAGTTTGCTGTGGAAACATGCATATGCGCGCTTTACGGATTTGTTCATTTTTTTTATAATCTCGCACCTGAACACTGTTTGTACATTGGAACCAAAGTGTCACAGTAAGCTTGAAATTCAGCGCTACCATGTCCCGTGAGGAAAGTCTGAACTTTGACGTCATCGAGAGTGAAGAGACCTCCTGGAATACAGTTAAAAAAAAAAGAGGACTGAATGATTGGATGTCTTAGTTTTCACGGAACACACAATCGTGTTAATAGGGCGGATTTTTTTCAAAGCAAAACTTAATGACTTTTTGGCGATAAAATGCAGAATGGCACACAGTAGCATTCTAGTTGTCACTCTGATACAACTTCATTGAATTTAGTTTTCTTCTTCCTCTAACAATCAAGCAAATGAAGCAACATTCTGGCCACAAATCGAGTCAACTCACAAAACGTTCATGTGGAGTTGTAACGGGTAGATTTTAATTCTCGAGGCAGATTGCAAGTTCATGTGAATGGTGCTGGCACTGAAGTACTATGATTAACTTTAAGCAGTTACCTGGCCAGCAGAAGCCTCTCGTTGTACTAAGAACAGATCTGTGACAAAAACACCATCAAGGCATTAAAAAAATCGACCCAGATAATAAAGTCAAAACTTCTGATTCCCTTCTGTAGTTTTAACTATTCTTGTTCACATCTTTTGCTTTTTTTTTTCGCATTTGAGATGTTATGCCACGTAATTGGGCTATAACTTTATGCTTTGTCATCTATTTTCCACAACCATTCAGAAAAAAGGATGAAAAGTATTAAAACACCTCACCTGACACCATTGATCCACACTACCACGTGGCCCTTAGGGCACCACACGCCACCATACTTGATGCAGGACTTACAGCCCATGAAACACGTCTCCCGAGGCATGTCGGGAGCGCGGCAGTATTTATGGAGACGACCTTTTAAACGGAAAGGAACTTGCTATTGCACAAAGCTGCTTTTGAAATCTAGGACCTTAGCAGTATGCAGGGTTAAGATGAACGTATAGCCTCAATAAACCACCAGGATTTGATTGGATCAAAGATCATGAAACGCTAAATGGGACAACTGATACTAACCAGGAATTAATTCATAACTAACTGATTTTCTGCTTGCATATCCCGACCTCAATCGCAGAGGAAGCCAATTGATATAGGGAAAATACCGACACAAAATAGTGAATTAAAGACTTCGTGCATATTACGGACCTACCTTTTACTGAATTGTTGACGCGAATGGGATTACCTGATCAAGAAAAGAGGTTCTGCTGTCAGAAGCCTTTAGAGAAGGGCGGTTAGGTATAAGAATTGTGACAATATCTCATGATCATAAGTCAATAAAACTAATAATGAAACGAGCGAGAAAGCCAAGAAGAATTTCATTTTTCACTTGCCACATGGTCCAGCCTCAACATGCGAAATATTGCTGGGCGCAAATCCGATTCTTTGGTTGGCTCGATCAAACACTACAACGTTCCCTTCCATGACAACCTCTCCCAGCACAGCTCCGGTCCGTTTGGCGCCAATACTTAGACAGTAGAATTCACTAGGGAAGAAAAATAGAAACTGACGTAGGGCCTTTCTCCGGAAGAACAATGGCTTTTGTTAAACTTGAAAAAGCATTGAACTTTGGAGCAGGAGGTCGTGAGTTCATTCCCTGCCCGGACCAACAATTGGAATCTTAAAATAACTGAGGAGAAAGCTCCGTCTCTGTAATGACACCTGCAAATGGTTAGACTCCCTAGTCTTTTCGGATAAGGACTAAAAATCGTAGGCCTCGTCTTATAACCCTTGTCCATAAATTTCGTGAGACTTTGTGGCATGGCCTGTTCTCCCCAGCAGAAAAGGCCGGCTTGGTGTGATGTGTCGACCAGGGGTATGAGCCCAAGTAAAGCAAAACAGCCATTAGTCAAGGGGACCCTCGAGTGCTGGAACAAACAGACAGACAGACAGACATTTTAACTCACTCTTGTTTTCTGACATAATGTTTTCCAAGAACAGTCAAGCCAAAGGAGCCTCCGACTACCATAAAAAAACAGAAACGTTTTTAAGACAGTCTGTGACAACAGGAGAGTAAAAGAACATGTTGCAAACTGGCAGCCTGGTTACCATGTGCATTACTACATACTTGTGTCTTTGAGATAAATGGTTATGTAAGGCCACTGGTACGGGTCTGTATCTACACAGTAACTTTTCCAGAAGCGTTCATCCACAGGTGGCCCACGCTGAGAAGAAAGATTAAATAACTTACGAACTGTATGATCTAAGTTATTTTGCAAAAATATTAGGCTTATCAGTTTTTCAGCCGATTGGGTTTTGAGATATGACAAGGAGGTCTCCTTGTCATATCTTACGTACCAACTTCAGTTGAGCTATCACTGCTGAATAAATCTCGGGTTGCAGTAAGATGTCCGTCGTACCTGAAGAAAAAAGAAATCAGTAGTCACAGATGAACCGGGATATAACTTATAACGGATATTCACTGTTAAGGTATCAGTTCAATCTTGCATGTATATAGAACAGCTGAGGTGCCTGGAAACCAGAGCAACCTCTGAACATTTCCTACATTTCACAAGAAGAACAAACTTTTTTGTATGTGTTAGGTTTCGCTTGGCACACAAAAACTGGCACGCCAGCCTTGCAGCAAATGCAATTGTTAAATAAAATCGATTCGGGCATATTTTCTCATGTACGCGAGATTTTCTATTTCTCGCTCGTGTGCACCCGGACAACTACTGGTCACCGTTGCGATTCAAGTTGCAAGTTTCCTCGCATGGAACAACGGCCGTGATTTTACTCACCGCTATCAACAATGGCGGATGAGTAACTTAGAGGCAGAAAGCCAAGATTATTGCCAGCAACATCCTGGAAAATAAGCAAACAATCCACCCAAATAAGATTTAGATTTAAAAACATGAGGCTGAACAAAACAGAGGCAAAGCTAATGAACTCACTTACAATTCCGGTCATGGAAACACTGTACCAAGTCTCTTGGTTAATGCTAGTGTAGTGTATGGGTCCGTGATATTCGACTGGTTCTGGAAAATCCAGCCAGATCTTACCCTTGGAGAAAAAAAAACGGTCACTAGTTGCGTTAAACTCCAGGAAGCGTTAAAGGAGCTATGTCACGGTTCAATGAGTTTGAAAAGTTTAGCTAAACTTTTCAATTGTGTTGTTTGTAATCCGTGTCAATCTTCTCCATCCTTAACCATCCTTGTTCCTTTCTGGTTTATTATTATCTCTTTGGTGTTTTTCCACATTTGTAAAGCATTATTTTCAGGTTTCCTTCAATTTAAAGGTAAATTTGTCGATGATCAAAATACTTCAAAATATCGTGACAGAGCCCCTTTAACAACATCTCTTATAGCCTGCGTAGCTTGGCGGTTAAGCGCTGAGAACGAGGCCGCGAGAAGCCTGGGAAAGAGAGAACAGTTCTCTCTCCCAGGCTTCTCGCGGCCTCGCCGCTCGTTTTCGCGACTTTGCCGCTTTTCTCAGCGCTAAACCGCCAAGCTACGCAGGCTACATCTCTTAAGGTACGCCTTTGGCTTGTTTATCGTATTGTTCTTATTATTAATATTTCCACAGACTAACCTAATCAATAGGAAACGGCGTGTCTTGCGTTGCAGCCCCTTAGATCACAACAAGAGAGGATGGTGTGAGAGAACATATCTCTATGTCCCCTGATAATTATTTTCAATCTATTTTTAAATTTTGCTCCACGCCTGAAGGCTGTTTTTAACTTCATCCCCATGACCTCGCGGTTCATATTTCACCCGAGGGACCAATCGGAATCATTTCTTTAAATAATTAGCCTCAGGACCTTGCACTAAAAATAGATTGAAAAGAATTATAAATGATAATAGAGGGCCATGTATGGGGAATATGTTCTTACCTCATCCTCTCTTGATCAGAAGGGGCACGAATAATAGAGCGTTGAGTGAAAGAGAAGAGTCGCTCGGCACCAGCTACTAAACTGAAAAGCAGCTGTAGTTTGGAAACCCAAAAGAACGATATTTAAAAAGCTACAGTTTACCCTTCGCCTTGTATTGGAAAAAGAGACAAACGAAAAAAGAGAAAGGATGATCGAAAGAGCTATCACGCCGAAAAAACACGTTATACTCTCGTTCCCAACCATTTGCGTTTATCGCTCACTTGCTTAGAGTTGTCAAGCCAGTTATATGCAGAGCATCTTTCCCTTACGTCGTTTCCAACAAACCCTTGCAATCCCTATCAGTGGCGATTGGGAATAAATTGGGCTGGAATTCATTCAGTTATAATTACAACAAATAAGTTCTTCAGTTTGACAACCGTTACGAATTCAAACTACTTACTTAACTAACCGAATATGTACTTACCATTCCATTACACAAGCCAAGAGTAAATACATTAGGAACCTTATTGTCTTGAACGAGTTGATCGTACAACGGCTGAAAAAAAAACATTTTTCTCTTTTAATATCACGGTAACGCGTTCAATTCTACTGATCAATTTGTATAACAGTCGATGAAAAGGGAAAAATCAAATTTACCTGCACGTCATCCGTCGCCAAACTTTTGTAAGCGAGGCCAAGAATACCTTCGTTTATCGAATTTCCTGAGTTAAAGGAACAATCACAATACCAGTACAAAATACAATGAATGATCAGACCAGAAACCTATAACCAGCTCCTGATCAGGATAATTTCCTGATCAGGTCAGGAAGACAATACTGAATGAAACAGCCGTTTCATTAGCGTCGCCCCGTCGAAAAAGAAAAAGAGGGCTTTTAATCAGAAAACGAATCTCATTACGGTGGATCTTTCAACCCAACAAGACAGTTGGTATCAAACTTTCACCCGCAGTTTCTTTGATTAGAAACTCACTCCTCGAATAGCTTTGATACGGTTTTACCAGAGGAAAAGGAAAGATACCGAAACTAACAAGATAGGAAAATGCGTGATGTCGATAAGTAAAACAGAGCTGCACGAAGGGTAATACAGCATTTTTGAAAAGGTGAACAACGAAGGAACTTTGCGCAAATGAGAGAAGAAGGGAAGTGGGGCCTTATAAAAGTTAACGACGCTTACACCCGTACTACACCCGTCAAAATCATATCCTCAGTACTCACTAAGAAAGAAATCTTTTTCGTGTCTTATGACGGCAAACTCTGCTGTCGTTTCTGGGCCTGAAACAATTTACATATAACAAGAGTCAAGGAAGATGCTAATAAACTGAGTAAAATTTGTGTAGTGACATGCCGAGGCAAGGATAGTCACTCCCCTTTTTTAATCCGATTAAAATAGAGGAGTGACCACCCTTGCCTTGGCATGTCACTACACAAATTTTACTCAATATTACTCTAAATATTTATATATTTATATCCGTGATTTACTACATGCGGAAGCAAGGGTATAGTCACTCCCTTTTCTAATTTCATTTTAATTGGCTTGGATTAACGCTTTCTGCAAGGCTTTAAGATATCTTCCTGTATCTTTCATTAACTGAATCACCTTTAAGCGATCAAGCATTTCTTTTTTAATTATTATTTCTCTCACCGTCCCCTGGAAAAGCAACGATGTCGCGGTAAATATTCCCTGACCACGCGCCTTTGCCATATTCTGTTTCAATCTGCAAGTGGAAACGCCAAGGAAGTAATCACAATGCTTTCGGTTTTCTGTTTAAATCACAAATTAAGACGAGACGTACGAGAGAAGGCAAAAAAAGGGAATGGTAGAAATAAGAAAAGAAACAGGAAACAGGGAAACAGGAATTAAGCGAGAAAGTACTGTAAAAACAAATGAAGAAATAAAAGAAATCATCATTATTTCTCTCGGGATTGACCGCAGGTGTTCCTCATTAAATGAATACTTCATATTTGATTGGGAGATTTGACAATTTCAGATCCGTTCACATTAGGTTTCGCTGAAAATTGAGGGGTTAAAGACACTTTGTGAAGTCCAACATGAGGATTATGTACTCGGCATCAGGCATATGCCCATGTACCAATCAAACTTACCGGTATATGCTGGTCTTCTGATGTGCTTGATTTCTCCGGGTAATAAAATGTTTCTATCTCACACTTGCGGTCCATTTCGTCATGGCAATGGGGACCTTGAATTCGACGGATCATAATGTAATAATGAGTGACAAGAGTCAAGAAACTCACAGGCTGGCATAGCCACAAACCATTTGAAATTTAGTAATTGAGAAGAAGTTTTCTGCCTAATGTATCTCTTGTTTCAAGTAATAGTCTTCATTGATGGAGGAATCAGAATCGACTGCTGGATAACACTCATTTATGAGACTGTCGGTTTACTTACCCGCTATTGCCATATTAGAAGAACCAGTATCGACAAGAAATTCCAGCTACGAAGAAAGAAAAATATTAACTAGAGCAAAATGAAAGAATGAAATGATTGTGAAGTGCGGGTTAGAAATGAATTGAAGAAGTGATCCTCACACTTTCTGGAAACGTGGAAATAAATTCAATTTGCTTCACTAAATTACTAATTACCCTAATCGAGTAGGTACAGCCATCGACTGTGTTCCTCTTATATCCTAAAAGTAGTCCGCCGCACTGGTAGAAGCTAATAAACAAACAACCATAGCACTCTATTTGCGGTTGCGCATCTCCTGACAATTTAATGATTTGTAGCATTCCACATCTTTATGGTACTGAAGCACGGTCGCAAAGAAAACCCCGTGAACTGGATAGAAAAATGAGAGAATAGAGCACCAATTCGACAAGAAACAGCCTTCGCACCTTACACTGAGCTAGAGCGAGTAACTAAGCCCTGATTTGAAAAACGATCAGCTGTCAGTTGTTGTGATGGGTCGTTCTAGGCAAGTGTTCGGCTAGCGAATGTCAGTAATAGCAAGAAGCGAACAGTTCGAGTTCCAGAAGCTCACTTATCCAAATTCCTCCTTCTTTTTCGTGTTAAATTTGAAGTGAATTGCACTTCTTACGAGAAGCCTGCATGGACAATTCAAGGAGTTCTAAACAATTTCATATGAAATACTTGCAAAGGTGAAGTGGATTTCCTACCGTCAAAACTCATTATCGCGGACCAAATGCCCTTCTCCCACACACCAAATTTACCTGACATTAATAGAATAGCGCAGCGCGAAATTACACTGTTAGTGCTTTTGTTAACAGAAGCAAGCACTTGGTTAGCACAGATTTATTTGATAGTCAAATAAATACCTTACCCGTTGTGGAGGAGTGCCAAGATCCAGTTCAATAACATAGGCGTATGAGGTGCTCTGCGCACAAAAAAAAACAAACAATCAAACAAAACGATGATGATGATAATAATAATAATAATAATAATAATAATAATAATAATAATAACAATAATAATAATAACAATAATAAATATGAAGAAAACAAAACAGAAAAAAATTCCTGGTGAAACTAATGACAGCAACGACATAACAGATTGATAGTATTAGATATTGTCGTTTAATGTAGCCTGCGAGAAGTGGAAATCGCCCGCTTCCTGGCTACGTTTAATGTCTCTACCATTCTTAATTCAGTTAAATTGTACGTACTAAATTATTGTAAATACCCTTCAATGTTGTAAATGCCACCTAACGTTACCCTTTTAGATAAATTAAACTGTAGGTACTATTTTGTTATGTTTTAGAGGTTAGTCATTGTAATGTCTTTGATGTCTTTAAGTATTAGGCGTCCCTCGCATGATTAGTTTGAAACAGCCGGATGATAGTTTTGACAGCAAATAAATTTTGTTGATTGATCGATTGCCTGATTGATGAACGAGTAAGCGGGTATCCCTGTCAAAGAGCAACCACTAAAGAAGGGTGTTGTTGTGTTTAAAAAGAATTAAAATGAAACAAAACATCATTATGTGAAGGTTTGCCATTTGCGATCGCAGCGCGCAGGAACGTCTCTTACTCTAAGAGAGAACTCCATTTCCTCTTCATCGCTAATGCTGGCCAACGGTGTTGGAGTCGGAGAAAAACTTGTCGTGTTTCTTTGGCGGTGATGTTTGGTTTTTCGACGTAAATCAAAAGACAACTTGGTCGACATTTTCCTTTCAAGAGCCAAAGGGTGGATCGCTCTCAGAAGAGGCAACATTGTAAGTCCTAAAAACAGCCATCGAGCGAGCATAACCGTAAATCCTGGATTTAGACATTGAAGAGGATCAGCCGGGCATCATATTCCAAATGGATGTGCAAATTAAGAGAAATTCATGGTTCCGCCGCTGTTGAGGCCAAGCTATTTTTTGATCCTCGCCCCAACGAAAGAACTACCGAGTGAAATCATGCGTGTCGTCACTAAGGACGGTACCTGCCAGATTTGACACCTGACAAGACAAACAAACTTCCCCAAAACTACCCGATAAAAGACCGAAAATGAAACGAGGGGTGAGTTTCTCACGTCGTAAGGGAGTGACGCGCTAAAATTTGATATCAATTAAGGTGACAACGTAACTTTATTGACCACTCCATTCTCCATCCATTAAAAAGCACTAAAGGTGGAGACGTAAGCTCTGAATCTCTTTACGGAAACCACTTAGTTATAACTAAATTAAAGGCGCCTGGCCAGAGATACAGGTCAAATGCCATTATGCAAATATCATCGTTTCACGCTTTAGGTTGTTCGGGACACTCGGCAAAAGTACTAAATGTACTGGAGCAGGAGACCCGTCGTGCAGCGTTTAACAAACAATTTCGAAGAGCAACTAACCACAGCTCCCAGGTTTTGGTGGGATGTCAATCCCGAAACGAAATACGAGATTTTTACGGGCGTCGACTTTCGTCCTTTGTGTTTTCCGAAGATGACAGCCAGTCATTTTCCTGCGCTTGGGGTCGGCCAAGGAAAGCCATCTCCAATATCACGCGCTGAGCCCTTCGCTTGCAAGAGGACTACTTAGTGTTCTTTTATAAGTCAACCCAACACGCTAGGTTTTCCATCGGTGATATGTTTATGATACGAAGCTTCGTGGCTTTTTAGAATCACTGGGAAGAGCACTTTGTGATTTAAATGTAGTCACTACCTCTCTTAGGTATTGAAGCGCCAGACCATTCACGCATGCGCAGACGTCATTTAAAAAACATTAAAACAAAAACAAAAATTCTGGACCAGTAGCAGTACCTCTGGAAGTGTTACCTGAGCGGTGTACCATGACGAGTCTCCCCGAGATTTCGGCCCGCGGATCGCTTAACCAAGCCCCAGTTCCTCGCTGCTTTCAGATACCCGTCCACGACAGCCTGTCTGCCCCCGACGCGGCAGTGAGGGAGAGAAATGTCGGTCCCTAGACCATATGTGACAGATCCCTTTCGTACTCACAGCTCAGTTCCAGTTACCTTAACATAGGATTTCGAGCAATATATATCGGGATTGTAGTTATTTTTTTCTTCCAAGTGGTATGCATGGGAGTAGACAGTTTAAAAAGTCAGCGCACGCGTATTTGCCAAAATTCGTGATAAATTGCCACTGATATGAGTTGTATTTTACTAACGAAACCCCCTTTGACGTCTCTGAGTACTCCTTGACACGCTCGACAGCCACAATGTTTGTTTCTAAGTCAGTGCTCATGCGTACCATCCAGTTCAGTCTAGCTATTTTCCAAAAATTGGATGGAATCAATAAACTGGCTTGTACAGAATTGCGTGCGAACTCGTTAGCCCTGCGACAGGAGATGATGGGTCGGAAGTGGCATGGTCGATTTTCACAAGGGATTGGATCCATTATAATCTGACCCTGTGTAAACCTTGTATATCGAGAGGGCCACTATACTGTCGTACTAAGCGTCGAAACGTTGAGTTCTATGAAGGAACCAAACGCAGATTGTCCGTCTACAATTACTGTTATTGTAAACCGTTCCGGAATTCCCTACCACTTGACTTAATCAGCTCCGCAACCATCGCGAAGCGATCTTCTTGAACAGCTACAGAAGCGTGCCATGCGAATTATTTTTCCGTTTGTACCATATAACGACGCATTACATCAAGCCAACTTGGAGACGCTATCTGGACGCAGACAGTCTATCACAAATAAGCTTTTCAATTCCATCACTTGTAACTCAGACCATAAATTGCATGAGCTCTTGCCACCTCGTAACAATTGTGAATTTAACTTAAGACGAAAGAAGAATTTTCATGTCCCTCTGGCTAAGACGAAGAGACTTAAGAACACATTTATATATAGTAATTGTAATTAAATTTTTAGCTGCATATGTACATTTTTATCATATTTTTTCTCGTATTTTTATTAGACTTCATTGTAACGATTAATATAATTCCGCTTTTGGCTGCGATTTTAATCAGAATAAACTATCTATCTATCTATCTATCTATCTATCTTCTACCTCGATAATACGTGCTAAAAGCTGTGTTTAACCGTTTATAACCCTGTATTAGATGTGTATGACCCCGTACAGTCTGCTAGCCCTGTACAGCACTGTATACCTGCGTATAGCCCAGTGTAGCAGTGTACTGCCCTGTACGGCCCTGTTTAGTTCGGTGTAGCCTTGCATATCCTCGTATAGCCTTGCATAACCCTGTATAGCTTTGCGTAGATGCGTATAGAACTTAATGCCGTGTATAGCCCTGTATAACCCTATATAGTTCCGTATAGCTGTGCATAGCCTTGTGTAGATTTGTTTAGCTCAGTGTGTAGTCCTGTAAATCCATGTGTAGTCCAGTACGGCCCCGATAGCCCTCTATAGTCTTGTATAGCCCTATACAGCACTGTATAACCCGGTATGGCCCGATATAGCCCAGTATAGCCCGGTGTAGCCCGGCATAGCCTGGTATAGCCCGGTATAGCCCGGTATAGCCCGGTATAGCCCGGTATAGCCCGGTATAATCCGGTATAGCCCTGTATATATTATCCGCGTTGTCTAGCTGGGTATTGCACTGTATCTCGTATGTATGTGTTTGGTACAATATAATTCCCAAACATGACGAACCTCCCCTTTGGAGAACCTCTCCTCCACCCGACCAGTTTATTTCATTGTTCATTTATGGCTCTTTTTGGTTATTTATTTTTCATTTATTTTTATGTTTTTTAAAATGTTGCGGAATGTTCCGTGTTCCACGTTTTATCGAAGCCCGATTTTAGCGAGTTTTGGTCACCAAAGTAAAGTCAATCTTCCCCCATCTCCTCCTTCTAACTTTACTCATTCTTCTTTTTTCCTTTATTTCCATTTTTTCTTATAATAATCAGAATAACAACTGATAATATCTTATATGTACATATCTTCGACGTGAAGAAATTAGGAGCTCATCTCCGATATACAACTTCTTTAAATTTAAATCTCGAGGCGAGAATCGCACAGAGCTTCACAGAGCCCCGTTTTTGTTCATCTGTTTGTCTGTTTTTGCTGAATTGGTCCAGTTAACGGCAGTGGTCTTGACAATTTTTTTTTAAGCTATTGCCTCTGGGTGCTTGTAAATTTGCTTAATTTATTCAGTTTTGTCAATGAATCCACTTAAATTGCCGGGAAACGATCTTAACTTATTTCTAGATCTTAAACACAATGTCTGGAATTTGTCCATCCGCTGTTGTTGTGCCATTGAAGCTGGCCTCGTCCACATCGAATCTAAACCTGACTCCTTCAGCAATGACATCTCTCATCCCGTCCGTCCCCCCCAATGTAGTCGGTCCTTTAAGAAGAACCCGGATGATGTATGGCCGATGACCCCTAACGATCACGGGCTCATCAAACAATATGTCGTGTACACGCTTGTTCACGTCGGCAAAGAAGCTTCCTTCGTAAGTGCACATCACGTCGTTGTGCGAGTCGAGGAGCTCGACATCGACGCTAAACGATCTTGAACAGTCCTCTGTGCTGCTGATTCCGTAAAGTCCAACTCCAAGCACGGTGATGTCTCGATCAACCGTGAACTTAATACTGTCAACATTTGTTCCCTCGCACAGCCAGTCCTGTCCATAACTTGGGAACCGCGTGCAGCGGTAAACCCTATGAGCGCCGGGGCGAGGGTGTGTAAGAAAGCTTTTGACTTTGGTGTCATCTTTTGATCCAAAATACAAGAATATATTGATTGTTTCATCCGAAGTAAGTAGTCCTGACTGAGCCGCGTCGTCTGAGAACTCTTTCAGGGTCATAACTGGGAATCTAATAAAACTAAGTGCGCTTGAAAGTACGCTTCGTTTGTTCTCGGGTGTCGGCGGAAGGATCTTTCGATTACACTCTGCCTCGGCCCAGCGCTTCACGGCCTTGAACAACTCTGCTTCCAGCACTGTGAGGGTGTCACGTGTTAATACAGCCAGCAATGTCTCGTGATCGATTTCGGTAAAGGACTCGGAGGATAGAACCCTCGAGGTTTCCCTGTCAATAATTTCCCAGCACTTTTCCTCCAGTTTAGGCTCACAAAAGTAGCGCGCTTGAGCCAATAAAGTGAAGGCGTTTTGGTGATCAATGTTGTCTTCCAAGAACTCCACGCACTTTTCCGCCAAAAAAGGCAGGATGTATTTCTTTGCCAAATATAAAATCCCAAATACATTGGACGGGTCTAGTTTGGCTTCGTCGTAGTACACATACCTCAAGAGCTCCAAGAAGCTGTTTGCTTCGCAGTCGGCGATTTTTACTTCGCTGCCTTGCTCTGCCATTCGCCCGTAAAACATGGCATAAAATACTGGGCTACTGATTCCCATAACGTATTTATGAGCTGGAATCCTTAATTTTTCTGACTTCCCTACAGTAAAATAGACATCGCTCATCAGTTCATTGTTAAACATGTGCCGATTTCGCTCTCTGATATTCTTCATCTCGGTTTGCCATGCTTCTTCATCGTGCTGACTCGCATGTGTATATCCCGCCATTTTTCCTTTCAGTAAAGGGAGATGTTTGTTTCTATCAGGGACTTGTCCACCTGTTTATATTTGGAAAGCCACCAGTTTTTATTTCAACCCGTTCAGTGGCCCTCCAGCCAATTACAGAAGGAGGACGAGAGCCAAACCAGGAAATTTAAATTTCAAATAATACCACGTTTTAATTGTTTTAGCAGGTTATCATGTTAAGCGAAACTAAAAAGAGACTAAAAGAAAAAATGGGGCTTAAGTAAGAGGGTGTCATGAAATGCACGCGGTAACGGCGTGTTCAACTCATTGTAAGTGCGTGGCATCTTCACACGGCAGAGTGGAAGTATTTAACAATTATTCCATGAGCGCGCGTTGGATATGAGATGGTAAATAGCCAACGACGCGCGTAGCGCGGAGTTGGCTATAACCAGTCTCATATCCAACAAGCGCGAATGGAATAATTGTTTTATTAAATTCTCAACCTTCGGACAATGCAATTCTAGCTTTGTCATTGGTAATTTCTCATTTCTCGACGAAACTTGGCTTCCCGCGAACAATTTTATGCTGAACGACATTTGCTGCATTCATTTCCATATAAGGTCAAACGCGGGTATAATGAATGATAACCGAGATCCAGTGAACCAATGAGAAAACTAGAATTGCATTATCCGAGGTTGAGAATTTAACAAAAAACAATTAAACTTGCATAAACAAGTTTGCGTGCGCGAAGTACCTACCGGCCTCGGAGTCCGACAGCTGTCCTGAAGTTTTTCAGGCTCATGACCTGTCGAGTTTGCAACACGAGATAATTACTTCCGGTCCTCTGGGCTCCTTTCATTGTAGGAAGCGGAGCATGCGCAAGAAAGAGCTATGATCGGGAGATCGCACATTAATTTTCTTACTTAATGTAAACTTTTCCATCTTACAAGTGATTAGGCTTTACTGTTTTATCTGCGGCGGGTAGTACGACAATCGGATTTGTGCCGTATTGAGTTGTCTGTTTGTTACCTGTGATAAATTGCAGCTTTTTTCCCCTATATTATTTTCATCCATAACCATTTATGGCTTTCAGCATTTTTAGAATGAAAACCGAACATTACACATAATCACTGAAGATTAGAATTTTCGCAATGACAGCTGACGATGTGACAATGGTGGGAAAATTAAGCTAAGGTGCTGATGTTAGAGCTTTGGAGAAGGTTACATCACTGCTTCTTTTTTACGAACTGAGCGATAGTCGAGTTTGTAGTAAAACATTATGTGAAAGCCGGTGGGCACTGTTGCGAAAGATGAAGCGGACAAAAGCTAGAACACAGTATCGAATTAATCACTGTTATAAAGTATTGACAATTCAAACACGCTATCCCAGGGACAATAAACAGAAGCGACTGATAGTACTCTGTGACACCGTTTTAATATAGGCAAGCTGAAAATAGCAAACAATGCCAGAAAGTTCCCTTGCATGCATATATAGCTCTGTTCTTCACAAACGCCGGCAAGAAAGTTTTTAGCAAAGAGACATTAAAAGTAACAACACTGGCTCTAAAAATTAAATACATCCATTTTCAAGTTGTAGTTTGGCAAGTTTACCAACTGTTAGTATACAGGAATATATTTCCAGATATAACCTGCCATATAGTTTAATTGCGCGGGATGAATGGCCACACAATGCGATGTTTTGATCAAATGTAGACAACTGCAAATCAACAAAATTAAAACCACAAGATCTATTTGCATAATATCATGATGTTGTTTGAACCCTTGAGGCCAGTACTTAACAAATGCTTGGAAGGTTTTTTTTTCTGTCCTGAAAAATTTTTATGGGTGCGTTTCTATTTTGGTTCATTATTCTAAAGAGTTGCTCTTCGCGCTCTCAAAATATGATGCAACTAAGACAGCGGAAAGCCCCACAAGAGTGGAGTACTGTCAGTGGTATTTATGAAAATTGGTTCAATCTCCAGTAGGGACCCTTGCAATAATAAATTATTTACCTCCTTAAATTTATGAATGCGATTTCAGCGTGGAATATTCCAGTGTGTCTTATTTATTTTCCGTCGTATTTTGAACGTTGAGACCTGCTTATTCATTCTAAGAATATGAATACTTTAAGTTACCATACGTTAAAAATTTCAAACTAGAGAATGAGCTTATGTTTCTCCAGCATTGTGATAAGTGCATTATAACTGTCCTTTCATTTTGAGAACAAGTCTACATTTCCCTCAATTATAACTTCGTAGCTTTTAAATCTATCTTGAAGAAAACAAAGAAAAAAATCGCCATGGTATTGTTGCATTTCTATCTGGAAATGTACTGAAGTGTCCAATTAAAATATTGGTCGGTGGTGAAAAAGAAATATCTGCAGCTGTAGCATGTCAGTCTATCTGCGTGAGGCAACGCTCATTGAATTTCCCATTTTCTTCTTCCAGCCCTCTTTTATGTCGTTTTTCACTGCTTCTGTGAAGGTGTCTCTGAAAGCTCGTTGTTTACTCGTTTCTTTCAGGTACGTTAACACGGCTTCGTACTCCTGGGGAATCGTAAAGCCCTTCAGTTCACCAGCTTCCTTAACGTGCATCAACTTCGGCAATAAGTTGCAGTCTGGTAACTTCAGCTGGTTACCGTCAAGATATGCCCCCGGATTTTTATCTTTGTCGGCTAAGAAGTCGTTGAGTCGTCCCAGCTCCTTGTTCAAGGCGCTACGAAGTCTGGCGTCGTTTTCGGGTTTGCTGTTTCGCATAAATATAGCGAATTTGGAGTACAAATCTCGGCCAGCGACGATCGTTCGTGAACTCCGCAGATTCGGTTCCGGGAATGTTTCCTCTAAGTAATCCTCGATGGTTTCCACGTCTTCCATCGGTTCTAAGTCACCGTGAATTAGCACGGGAATCTTTAACCTTCCTTGCGACATCCGCACAAATTCTTCCCACTTTTTAGTGTCTTTTTTAGTGAGGTCCACATATTGCTGATGAAACTGTAATCCTTTGAGACGCAAGATCATCACGATTCGCTGACTGGAAGGGCAATCACCCAATTCTCTATGGACTTTAAACTGGTCGTTGGAACCCTAAACGACACAAAAATCTCCTTGAAGCTTAAGGGAAAAAAAAAGGGCGAAATCTTAAGCGTGAAAGTTTAAACAATTATTCCTCACCTTAACGAAAAGCGTCAAAGCCATTTTCAAGTGATTTTCACCTCTAAGATATACGTGGATAAAATTATGAGCTAAAGGTCGCTGTAATTACACCACAGCAACAAGCCTTTATTACGCTCAACTGACAAAGAAAACTAAGCTGAAGTCCCCCGCAGGAAAATTACAAGGAGCACGAAAAGTCGTTCTCAGGTCACACACGTCCAAATACAGCCGCGCAAACGCTTCCTTACGCGTCATAAACGCACCACTTGGGAGACACTGTGGCTATATATTTTTTTAACATACATAGCTCCTACTAGACACCACGATACACCACCAACCCCATTGGGCCAGCCTACTCCTTAACTCGGTTACTCTTCAAATGTTACACATGTTCAACCGTGTATCACCGGCTTGAATCGAGTTAAATCCGTATAAAACCTATAGGTTGTTATACTACTTATCCTGTTTGAATACTAACCCTGGTTCGAAAAACTCGGTGTCACTTCAGAATCTCGGCTGAAGCAGCCTTGATTTTGTGATGTTTCGCGTGGCATATTCCATTTGTTGGCTTTGAGAGACTTTAAGAGGATAAGTCAGGTTTGCCGACCTTTGTCACATCTTAAGGAAAAAGCGGCCAAAAATGAACTCAATATTATTCCCTGCAGAGGCTCGAGACACCAAAAATTTAACCAACTTGTAAAAACTAAACAATACAGCCTTCACAACAGAACCGAAAAGAGAAAAGCTGCCAGAGCTGATTGTTCAACAGAAGGGAACGTTAACTTGTGAATACTGGCTTCCACTGGCAGTAACTGAATAATGTGTCTAATTTCTATAACGACAATCTTAGAAAGGAGGAGGTGTATCATAGATTGAAAAATGCAGCATTATGAAAATGACATTGATGATATCACGGCTATTATTCCATGTATTTTATTCCACTACCCTACGCTAAATATTCGTATTTGCCATTTACACAATCTCTCACAAGTGCTTACTGAGCACTCGTAACTAAATTGACCTGTCATTATTTTAAGTTCTACGTGTATCAATTGATTTGAATATTTAATATTTAAACAAGACGTTTTTCTGCATAAAAAGTGCATGGCTGGGAATCCTCAGCTTGAGTTGTCAATTCAGCACAGAAGTATAAATTGCTAGCACACAACTTTTGGAAACCAGATTTGTCCACTTGGGGTCACATACCTTTGTTCAGAAATTATAATCATAAACTCCTCTGGTGACATACTTGAAGCAAATTTTTTCTCAGAGGTTTCAGTACCGAGTTAAGGGGCTTAAGATTGCGTAACAGCTCCCCTCTAAGCCCACCCCAAACTGTGAACCAAAGGAGGAGCCAAGCCTTTTACACTTACGCTTCCAATTTAAAACAGACACACGTGAAGAGGTAAATTTGGTGCTCCAGGTTTGATAATCAAAAAACTACTTTAAAGTAGAAACAATTTTTACTATAACTCTGATACTATTTCACAAAATTGCAAATCATTTTCAATTTCCTACAGTAATTGACAATATAGTTGATTGCAGATTCCAATAATTTCCATGGACCCTGTGTAATGTGCTACGAGTTTAGTCCATCCACTCGTCTTCATCATCTTCAAATTCAGATCCACTTTCACCACTTTCACTATCTGAAATGTTAAGAAAATATCAGCATTATCAAGTGATTAGATATACGAAACCAATTAATGCAAAGAAAACAACTCAAGGGCTGAATGTGAAAATGTTGTAACAGACTTTTGGTTCAACGTCTTGTCAAATCATATGAGACAAACAATTCGCAGGGACTTGTTTTCATACTACTGCCTCAATTTTTTGCAGACCACTTGATGACAGTTCTCTGCAAAATCCTAGTGCCTTTGTAATACTAAGAATTAGGCTTTGATTAATACCAACTCAAAAGTCTCTTGCAATGGTTTGCATCCAGTCTTTCATGTAGAAGGCATTCCTTGAGGCAGCATAAAAGGTCAGCATTGCAGGCATAATCTACAATGTGGCTTTGTGTGACACAAACCTGATGAGTGAGTGTCCTTTTTGATATTCTCTAAAGCCAACTGAAGGGCACCTAAAATACCCCCACCATCACCCGCTGGGGCAGGTTTGGGCTTTCCATCGCTGGTGTCTGATACCTGTCACACAATAGAAACAATGTACTGGTAGTAAGCTTATTACCAAGATAGAAATGATTTCTGCACAACAATGAAGAAAAATAAGACAAACGAAACAAAAGTTCTCTGCTGATTCAAGTACGAAAAACTTTACTTGCACATGCAATGTACACCTGCAATCTGCTGGCAAGCACAAAACAATGTATGCACTTTATAAAACTCATTTTTTATTTTGCTACTCTTGTGACAGACACAGTTAAAGGGCTTTGTGAGATGGGCAAATTGCACTTGTAAGTTTATTTATATATGAAAGCCACAGCGAAAACATGGGCTGCCTAAAATCAACCTAAAAAGATATTTTCTCTTAGTGCACTAACCCGCTTGAGCTGGACACCAGTCCTGATGTCACTCAACAGTCCACTCCTGCCATCAGAGCTGCTGCTTCTCCTATCACTAGATGTCACCTTCTTCAGTGAGGTTCCCTGATGGATCTGATCCAGCAGAGAACCACGCCCACCACCCATACCACTGGAGATTGGGGGAGGTGGTGGAGGACCACCTCCTCCCATGGGTGGGGGAGGTGGGGGCATCCCTCCCATTGGTGGAGGAGGGGGTGGTGCAGGTGGTGGAGGCCCTCCAGACAGAGGAGGAGGGGGGGCTCTAGACATGGGTGGTGGTGGGGGCAGCCCTCCTCGTGAGGGTGGAGGAGGTGGAGGTCCACCACGAGATGGTGGTCCACCACGAGATGGTGGAGGTGGTGGGGGGGCTCCTCCCCTGGATGGTGGTGGAGGTGGGGCACCCCGTGACGGGGGAGGTGGTGGTGGGGGGCCTCGTGATGGACCTCTGGATGGAGCTGGAGGAGCTGGAAATGAAAGATGAAGCAAAATGACATTGTTGCTCAAACATGCCATGAAAAATGTCTACACAAAAAACTTTAGATGCTTGTCACAATCTAGAAAGGTCAGTCTTTTCTTGCCAGATGGAATAACAGCTTATCGGGAAGATTCATTCGAAACAAACTGGCATGGTGTTTCATTGTATTTCTAAACAGTGACTTTGAATGGGTTTATAAGTCATTTTTTGCGAAATGGTTTGAGCACATATTAAATATTATTATTACCTATATCCCTGGAAGGCAATGATGGAGGACCACCTTTCTTCTCCATCTCTATTTCCCGTGTGACATTCTCTATCCCACCCCTTTTTTCCACAAAGTCATAAATGAATTCCATGGTCTCCTTGGTTTGCTGCTGTTCATCTGTTACACCAACCAAATCAAGCAGCTTCTTCCAGTTGTCATCCATTTGCACATTGTCAACCTAAGATGAAAGAAGATGCTTTTAGTTGATGAGATCTTGAAGTAGGGCCCTTTTAAATTTTACAAGGGGCCTCATGGGTTGGAGTTTACAGGGCAATTTCTACTTTTTCTAAGCCCTGATGAATCTGAATTGCAGCGGTAGCATGGACAGGTGGTTGGAGCACCAGATATGTCCAGACATGCACATAATTAGATGCACAACGATTTTGATAAGTATCATGAAGTGTCCCCTTGCTCTTCTCAACTTCAACATCACTTGTGACCCAAAATATGAGCAATAAACATCACAAAATGTCCCCCAAACTGTGATTTTCAAGTAAGCATAAATAGTTGCATTTACCCTCACCTAAAAATAATGTTCATGAAGTTGCTAACCCTAACCTTATTGTTAGAAATAAGCACTAGATGCTTAGACTTAACGAGACACTTTGTGATAGATATCAAAATTGAGCGTGTATCTAATTATGTGCATTTATGGACCATAGGTGTGGGGCACTGGTCTTGAAATCCAGACACCCCAGCATCCCAGTCCCAGTCAGCCCACTAGCTGGAATTCTTCTGGGTAGTCACTGGTTCAGCTCCTTGGTTGCACTTTAAAAAGCCAACAGGTCTGCCTCCTGCAAATTAGGATTCTTAACTCTGGTTTACTCATCTGTGTTATTTCTTTCATTGCTCCTGAAAAGCCCCTTAAAAGGAGTGGTTCATCGAATATTTGTTGTTCTCATTATTATGAGACCTTGGTCCCTTACATCAAAACCACCTTGAGGGTCCCAGCCAATATGTCCAACATGCCTGTAACATAAAAAGAAGACCATCAACATGGCAAATGATGATGATGATAATGACAATGATGATAATGATGATGGTGAGGGTAAAGATGATGATGATGATGACAATAACAATGATTGGCCAGGCACCATGCAAACTTACAAGCGGTGAACAAGACTTGCTTGGGCGTTTTCAACTTCCATCCCAACTATATTTTTTAAACAATTTCTTTTCAACAACAACAAAAGAATCCCTCCACGAAACCCTGACACCCTACAGGGAAGAACAGGCAGATCAACTTACTGAAAGTTTTCAGGTTTTCCAATGTCGTCTTTGGTGATTCTTCTCTTGCCACCTTTCTTGTTATTGCTTGAACTGGACTTACTTTCTTTCCTGTTACTTTTCCTTCTTTGCGTTGAGCCATCTATGGACGAAAGGCTGGTTTGGGATGGTGAATGACTCATGGTACTACTGCTCTCTGCAAATGAAAATGTTATTTTGTTTAAATTGTGGCTTGCAGGCTAGGACAGTTCTTGCAAAGAAAATACTATACTGTACACTGTATACAAAAGAAAGTTTTATTGTACAGACACTACTCTTCAGGTCCATAGGAAATGAAATGTGAGACTCAAAAGTGGTTTAAATCCAAATCCACACTAGATAGGGACATTTCCTGTTTTTAATGCCCTTGTTTGTACAAGAACACCCTCTATATAACAGAATATTCCATGCCAGCACAAAGAGATTGGTTTGAATGTTTCTCCCCCTTAAAAATGTCATTCATAATTGACAATGTATTATTGATGGTGCTTAATTAGTATCACATGTGCATTATTGCTTGTATTTGGCATGCAGCAAGGCTCACCATTTGTTTGTAAAGATGCTCTCTTGTTAACATCTACATGGCCTCCAACAGCTGGTGGTGGAGGTGGCTGTTTGTGTCTGGAAGAATTGTCTTTCTTCCTGTCTGCAAATAAATCATGCATAAAAGAACTTCATTTGGAGGCATCATAATATATAGTTGAATGCCAATAACTTGAATATCAAGGAAAATCAGAAAAGGTTTTAGTCACTGAAACTTCACATTGTCAGGGGTGAAATTAAGAAAATAACCTGAAGGGAGAACATCACTTCAGTCAAGCATGAACTTAAAGGGTTTGAGTAGCCAGGGATTATAATTAACAGTATTCATGACATACAAAAACAAATTACAAATTATTCTCTTCCAATAAAAAGTTACGGAAATGACCGGTTCTTTACCGAGACGTCTTTGTTCCTTTGCTTTTAACTTCTGTTCAATTTCATTGTAAAAGTTCTGGGCCTCTTCAACCTCTGCAAAGTTAAGACCAGCATTGAAGGTCTAACATCAAAAAGAAACAATATCAAATTAATATCAATTGTTACTGTTATTGATCAGGGTCAAGTTGTTCAAAGTGAGAGTAAAGCTCCAAAGCTAATCCAGGTTAAATATCATGACAACACAGCATGAGGAATTTGGTCACACTTAATTCGAGTACTTTGCCAAGTTTTAGCTTCTCTTTGAGTGTGTTTGAGTTCAGTTCAGTGGCAGCTTCTTCTTCTGCATTTCTATGAAGTAATCACCTATGCAGCCCTTACTCTTTCAGACACTTGGCTTTTTTCAGACTGCCTTTCTGCATAGAATTTCTATCAACAAGTGGACTTATGAGGAACTATCAAAAGGCCACACAATATGCACGTGAATAGTCTGCCAGATTGAACCACCATATAATTTATGGACAGAGTGCCTGAGGTCTGGGGCACCAGCACGTATTGTACTGGAATTTGGCCTTTCTGAGATTCAACATACCATTGGTTATACGCTGTGCTCATATTCTCACGGTCACGCTAGAACAAACATGGAATGGAGGCCTGTGGAGGGAAGTCCTCCAGATGCACTTCCAATGCACACTTGTTGGGCAGTTCAACCGTGAGATATACAAATACGGCCTATTTGAATTTCTGCTTGCTTATCCCCATCACAACGCATAAGCATATGCAAGATGCAGCCATGATTCCAAAATTAGAAATGACTGAGTGGAGAAAACAATTTTCTCGCTAAATGGTATTGTCGTGTACTAAAATTACTCTGTACTCTGATGACTCGTTGTTCATTGCAGCAAACAATTCCTTGGTTCAAAGTAAAAGATAATGATAATTCGTAAGTTGATAGCTTCAACCAAGCTTACATCGCCTGCAAAAGTATGAAAGTAGGGCCGGGCCACAGTGTACTTGAATTGGTTATACAATTCCTGTTCCCACTCCAAGGTCCTCGTCTGAAATATAAGGAAAAGGACGCTGCAGTTCAAAACACCACTACAACAATTTCCAAGACAAAAATACTCAAATAACAACAACTCAATGGATCAAACCTAAATCGGCTAGCTAACTCACCACAAGACTGTACATTCGCAGGAAGTAGGAACGTTTATTATTGTCTTTCACGAAACAAATAACTCCTGTTAATTTCTTCTTCCATCTGTTCCTAGATTCCGGTGGAGCGACGTAAAGTTGAGCGACCGATGTTGCTAGAGTCTGAAAATAACATTTACGGTAAATTTGCTTATTGCATTCGAAGACTTAGCAATTCCATGGAATAATAACCCCCGAGGTTACTTACTAGTAACTATATCGAACCATAGTTAGTGGCACTAACTATGATCGAACCCGTCAACCTACCGTGCAGCGACGGCCAATCATGCTAAAGATTTCATCGTTTTCGTGCTTTTTAAGGCATAAAGAAGGCCTATTGAAGACATCAGCTTTTGGACCTGACATGATATTTCTTTTGAAAGCGTCTACGTGGAATGAAGTTTTCACGTTTCAGAAGTGCAGGAATCGAACCAGTCTTCGGTTCCGGGGTGACGTCACTGCTCAACCTGATAGCGAGGCCATAGGCAGCATACGAGGGAGGTGGGTGCCTGAAGACAGTTTTTTTTTGAGTGCTTATAATTCCTCTTCTGCAATTGCATGAAAGCTCAAACGTGATCACAAAGAAGCGCTACCACAAAGGTTTATATTTTTGACAGGTTGGGAGCTCTGCAGGCTGTTGGCATGGTAATGCATCTAGATTAAACAAGGGCTGAAGGATGGTTTTTCCCATTTAAATTCACTCGTTAGGTTTTGCAGCATTTGCTTACTAAAAAGACAAAAGTTGTAGTAAGTGTAACAGCTGTTATGATTGAATTGTAACAGACGAACTTTTCATAATGGTTTTCTCCAAATTTTTCTCTTAAATTTCAATTTTTTTTGGACAGATCATTCATTTGTTGTCTTAAGTATTCTTATTCCAAATTGGTTTTCCGGCCCGGAAAACCTTTTAGCATTTTCGAGAAACGCCGCCCTGATCTCGATAATTCACTCACTGGTTAGTCGCAAAAATCGGGTGGCAACCATATCGTGAGGGTTCTTTGTATACAGTAGTAAGTTTTGAGCTCATAACTGCATGTGGCTACCATTTAAGTGCAGTCTGAACCAACCTCAAGAGTCAGATACCAGGCAGTTGTTTAAAACCTCTAATTTCTTTGGATCTGGTTAGGACGCAGCTCTATTGTTTTTAAGGTTAGGGTTTTTTGTTGTTTGTTTGAATGCTTCTATTGTTTTCTGAGCAAATCGCGTGGGCTATTGTAATAGTGCGTACTGACCTCAAGGGTCTCCTTTTGTTCCTCCAGTGTCACAAATTGTGGTCGTTTTGTACCCAAGTACTTCTGGAGGACAAGGTTAAAATAAGACAAGACGCTGCGGAAGCGTATACTAGGGCATTGTTATCTTTAGATCAGTGGAGTGAATGGACCTTTTCTGATATATTAATATTCAGCTTTACGTCGAGGCTTGGGGCAATAAAACAAAGGAAATTGAATAAATTTGTGGACAAGCTTATTTAAATTCCTTTATTTTATTCCCCCAAGCCTCGATGCCAAAGTGAATATTAATATATCGTAAATTAAAGGTCTATTCAGTTTTCAAGAATGGCCAGAACTGTGGAGTGCATTCACGAGGTGTAAAAAAAAAAAGAACAGACTGAGGGAATTCCCTAGCTTATTTCACTCCTCTCATCAAAACTGTGAATTCTTACAGTTAAAAAAACCATTGACAATAACCAATAACTCAACCCCTGTGCCGAAAGCCTGGAAAACCAGGGAAGGAAATGACCACTTGAAGTCCACACAAGCCTTGTATTTAATAATCTAAACTTAATTAAATTCTACGGTTATTAGTGATATCAGCGTAAACATGCTCCAAAATGATCCGAAATTAAGTTATTACAAACAACAACAACAAGCAAGCACAACAATAAGCTATTAAGTCTACAAATACCCATTTTACCGGATGAATATAAGCCAACTTTCACTGTTTTGCACAAACTACGTACTTAGACTAAATGGTTTGCTGCTTTAAGTTTGAGTAGAATTTGAAATGTGCACCTTTACCAGCAAAGGAAACAAAGGCTATTTCGATATCACGAGCTGAGCTCTTCCCTTGCAAAAGGACTTGTACTTAAACTAGGGGTAATCGGAGCTTAGGAGAGTGCGTTCGATATGTTTGTAGGCGTACAGGTAGCAGTTGAGTGGGAGATCGATAGAAGACCTTCAGCAAACTCTTGAAATAGAAGACCTTCAGCAGACTCTTGAAATACGTTACGCTTTACGACGATTCAACAAACTTTAAAACTTTAAAAGATGAAAACTTTACAAAAACAGAATATCAGACCTCAGCAAATGTTGAATAATGTTTGAAAGATAAACGCCGAGAACACGCGAATCATCACGTGAGTTAGCGCGTCGAAGTGAGGCAGAACGTAAGCAAGCGCCTCAGAGCGAGGCAAATGTGTGTCGACACAAAAGACCTTGCTTATTAATTGCATAGGACACCCAGCACAAATTAGGGGTTGCGTTCTCGTACCTCCAACGCAATAAGTCAATCCAACAACCCAGGTATTAACGGTATCACTGATACCTGTTTGATACAAGCCTTCGCTCAAGCTTCATCGCTTCTTGGGATCACTGAAAAGGTCATTTTGTGATTTAAATGTAGTCACTAGGTATCCCAGGTGGTACGTGCATGTATTAGACCACTGGCGATTTCACGCATGCGCAGACGTCAATCCCAAAAAATTGAACAAAAAATCTGGACCAGTAGCGGTACCTCTGGACGTGTTGCCTGAGCGGTGTACCATGACGAGTCTCCCCGAGATTTCGGCCCGCGGATCGCTTAACCAACCCCCAGTTCCTCGCTGCTTTCAGATACCCGTCCACGACAGCCTGTGTGCCCCCGACGCGGCAGTGAGGGAGAGAAATGTCGGCCCCTAGACCATATGTGACAGATCCCTTTCGTACTCACAGCTCAGTCCCAGTTAACTTAATATAGGATTTCGAGCGATATATATCTGTGATTGTAGTAATTTTCTCTTTCATGTGGTATGCATTGGAGTCCGGTGTCAGTAGACGGTTTGAAAAATTGGCGCGCATGCGTATTTGCCGAAATTGTTAGACTGCTACCGATTTGAGGCGAAACCTCAGTTGGCGTCTCTGAGCAATCCTTGACACGCTTCGGAAGAACGCCACAAAGGCAGGGTTGGCGCAGTGTGAGAACACTCGCCTTCCACCAATGTGGCCCGGGTTCGATTCCCGGTCTCGGCGTCAAATGTGGGCTGAGTTCGTTGGTTTCTCTACTCTGCTTCGAGAGGTTTTTCTCCGGGTTCTCCGGTTTTCCCCTCTCCACAAAAACCAACATTTGATTTGATTTGTTCTTATTTCAGTTGATTTGTAGTCTCCCCAATTAGTGGAGCACTGGTGCTCAGCTAAAATAACCTGAGACTTAAATAAAGTGATTATTATTATTATAAAACGTATTGCATCTAGAAATAATGTTTTAACTCTTTATCTGTCAAGAGAAGAGGTTTCATTACGCGAGAAATTTTGAAGAAGAATCAAAGTGACAGAAGTGAGCATCAGCAAGGTAGCGAAAAATCACTCATACGGTGATGATGGTGCAGTTTGTTTCCCCATACCTGGGATTGTGGGTTGAGTGTCATGGTGGGATGTGTTTGGCGGCGAACCTGTGAACAAAAGTGCAATGTTATCCTCCCTAGTTCCCAAATTCATTAATAATTCATAAGCCCCAAACAGAAGAAATCACTACCGTGAAGCAAGTTTGGATGTGTGATCTTAATTAGCCTAAAACTTTGGAAACTCAAAATTCTCTTGAAATACTGCTTCCTTTGAGAAGCAATATCAAACACTCAAAAGTGTTTCATCCTCTATCCGGCTCGAATTCAGTTAAAAAACTCGGCCTTCGGCCTCGGTTTTCAAATCGCTTCTCAGTGTTTGGATATCTAATGAAAGAATCTTCTTCGTGTTTCATATATTACATCAAACATTTTGGTCCAGCGTCAGTCGTTCTTGACGTACTTAACTTTGATTGGCAGTGGAGTGTGTTCACTTTGACGTCACAGCGGCTATGTTGGAGAACTGAAGGGAACAGAGAAACGCCGGCCTAGAGAGCTCTAATTGTATGCAAATTTCTTATTTTTGCTTCACTAGTACGGGGGCTAATCATGTGAGCGAACAATCTTTATACGGACAAACAGTATTGAGAGAGGCGTTTAAACAATATTGAGAGATGCGTTTCAACAATATTGAGATGGGCGGTTAAACAGTCAAACTCGCTCTTCCAAATCAATCAAATACGGTAAGCACTTTAGTATTTTGCAGGACCGTAAGCACCGTACGGAGAATCCGTATTGCAACTCCTTTATTCAAAACACTCATGGGTATATATACAATGATCATGTGCTCCTACATCACTATAGGATCAGGATATTGCCTCACACTATTCGCACAAACACTAAGGGCCGGTTATTGAAACGAAGTCTAACTTAGACCGCGCTTTACAACAATAATTATTATACCTCGGCACCTTTGTAGAAGTGAATTGCTTCAAGTAGATAAATGCTTTTCTCCTCTGCTCTTGCCCTCTAGACAATGTTTTCGACATTGAACACCCTATACATAGTATCATTGGTCAAAATAAAAATGACTTGGAATGCGGTTTTGTTAATCGCAGGCTAAATTCTGTCTTTATAATCGGCCCTACGAGCATATTCTAAGCTGCTATGGCCCGTACTTATGGTCTCGTTGTGCATCAGTCGGGTGCAAACCATGCACCTGGGGCATCAATCAATCGAGTCATTACCATTATCATTACTATTATTATTATTATTATTATTATTATTATTATTGTTGTTATTTATTATTATTTGCAGCATGTGTCCGGCTTGAGAGGGTTAGAGAGGATATCTTTAAGCAAAACATATGTTGGTTTACTAATCCCTGCTTTAGCGATGTTCATCGTTACGTCAACTATTGTCATTAATGTGCCAACCAGAGGTTGATTGGCCGTCGAAACAAAGGGTTCTTTCGTTCCAGTGGTTGACAAATTTGACTATCCAAAGAAATGTTTGTAAACAGTGAGTATTGCTATAGAACGAATTTATAAATGGCGGCCAATCAATTGTTTTTTTCCGTTTACGCTAATTATCCGCACCAGCCTCGCTAGCATGTAAAAAATTGAAAAGAATTTTTCCTTTAAAATGAGGCTGGTGAGTCTAACTAGTATAAAGATAATAGGATAATTTATGGGCCGCCATTCATGACTTTGGTCTATTTTAACGTCATGATTTTTTTTCCCTATAATTATACTATGAAGCGCAACCAAGCGCAACACAACCTTTCATTTCATTGGATGTGATCGTCTTCCGAGCCTTGCAATCCCCAGAGACGCTGTAAAAACAGTGTAAGGAAATTTCCAGTACGGTGGTTTTTAGTTGAGCATCTTATTCTTGGATTTAACTCATGTGATCTGCAGCCATATTTTTGAAATCGAAACAAAGCAAAATGCTTTCATAAGAATGGAGTTCGATTCCCGGGCGATTAATTTGGAACACCAACATGCCGGCCGTGACGTTAGGTGAAAACCACCAGTAACCAAAACCAAAGTGATTAATTTGAGCAATCACGGCAGACGAAGAAAAGGCAGGGAACCAATCGGACTGCTCCAAGCGGCCGGCAGGCCGAAAAAATCGCGCGAGCGAGGTACGATTGATTTTGCTGCTTTGGCCTCCCAGTGTTTGAGAAAAAGACGCGAGAGTTTTCTCCCAGCTACTCCTTCAAACATTTCAAATCAATTGCAAAATTAATTTGGACATCAGCTGAATTGGGAAAAGTGACACTAATTAATCGTGCTATATGTACACAACTTTCTGGACAAAACAAGGAAAATGAACTATGGTTCCTTACCAAAACGCACTCTACGCCGCAGTGTGTGGGCCAGGTATGGAACTTGATGACACGATACCACGTTTGATTGGCCGCTTTCCCTATACATTATGCGCATTTGATCATATATTACACGTATTTTGCGCAATATAAATATTAAATTATTATTAATTATTATTATTACATTTTCACCGTCCATTCATTGACCTTTGTTAGCATTTCCAACAAGTGATAGATCTGATGATATTCTCTGATAGCCTTCACCATCATCTGTTCAATAGTAGTTGCACGGGCCACGTAACTATGTCGATTGAGCGTGAGAACGACCGGCCAGCTACAGTGTACGCACCTTCTCGCTTTCGAGCGCCCGAAATACAGCTGTTTTGTGTTCTCTCTCTGTGTTTTTTTTTTTTTTTCATGATGAATCCTTGCGTCTCGAGTGATTGTTGCAGCCTGTGTGGGTTCGTGTTTACTGAGAAAAAAAGAAAGCGGAATATTGTTGGTGAATTTGCTAAAATTTTTGAAAAAGTGGTCGGTGTGGAAATTTGTTTGATTTCCTGCGCCCATGTTAAAGTTTGCGATTTCCTGGACTTCGTTGAATTTTTTTCTGAAACTCTCCTCGGGAATCTTCCCGTTGAATGGGCCACATAACTATGGCGATAGATGTGGAAAACAAGTTCCCGTGACGGGGCAGTTCGCGTACTCCGTGTAAGATAGCATCAGAGTCTCCATACGAATCCTCTTTGCTGATTGGGCAGAAAAATATTTCTCTGCCCAATCAAAAGCGGGAATTTGAAATGCTTCTGAAACTGGTTCGGTAAGAGTAATTGCCCAGGGGTTCGTCTCGTTCTTACAGTAAACTTTCGTCCACGTCTGACTTTCGCCCATGAAAATCCCTCCTGACCCGACTAACTACCCCTGGGTCTCCGAGGATGGATTCACAACTGATGGTCGTTCTTTGCCTACCAAAAACACGTTGAGAATTCACCGCTGGGAGACCCAAGACACTGCAAGCAGACGGCATTGAATTAAACACAGCGAACTATGTGAAGCTGGGTAACTAAAATGGCTGTCACCGGGGTCACTAGAGGCGCTGTTATACCTGGCAATTTCTCTTGCAACTTGTCTTGCCGTTTTGTCGCCTCAAACTGGTTCCCACGTAACGTTGCGAGACGACTTGCTCGACAGATGATACACTGGGCAACGTTTCTTGCAACTTTTCGCGCTGTTGATGATCGCATGAGGTCAAAGGAACGTTCTCAATGGCTGGTACCACAAAGCGTGGAGACACAAGTTGCATCGTCGTTCCTAGGCTCTCTCTGTTTTCCTCCCTTGTCCCTGGTTGCGGCTCGTCACACGACTGCCAGCGACAAACTGCTTCTTTGTCCCAGTAGACAAAATCTGCAGTCCAAGGGTGCTTTCGATTGGGAAATCCGGATTTAGATCTTAAAATCCGGATCTTTTGGATTTCCAATCGAACACAAAATCCGAAAACGGATTTCGTGACGGATTTCATTAATTGAAATCCATGTCGGGGAAGGATTTCAATTAACAAAATCCGTCGCGAAATCCGTTTTCGGATTTTGTGTTCGATTGGAAATCCGAAGATCCGGATTTTAAGATCTAAATCCGGATTTCCCAATCGAAAGCACCCCAAGCTTTCTTTCAGTAAAGTTAGGAAAAAAACATGCAAATCTACCCTCCAATTCAAACGCGATCGCGACATCTATTACTTCTCTGTACATGTTTCGCAAGTCCGTGGCAGTCTCAGTACTAACAAGAGGGTCCTGAATGTGGTAAAATGGGAACTGGGATTGACCTGTTTTTGCCCTTGGAAAATGCGATTTAAGTCACTGGGACTCGGATTTGCTTACTGGAGTAAGGAAAAAAAGCTGAAATAGGAATGGAACAATTGTCGTTAAGCATGTTCTGTCAATGATGAACTAATTCCCTTATAGTATGGAAAACAGCTCTTGGACAATTAGCATAAAGGCAAAAGAGTACTTTATTAATCGCCATTTACGAATTCGGTCGGTTAAATATTTATTTAAACGCGCTTAGGTTTTAGTCCTGATTGTACTCTATCTATGTGTTTTAAGACGATTTGTGACTCCACCACCGGTTCCAAACTATTTATTCGACGATCTTGCTAAGATGACGATAATGATGTTCCAAATCTAAGAAACACAGTACTTATGAGTTCAGGCTATTCAGATTTACATAAAAAATATCAAAGTCATAGTTACCCGATGGGTGTCTTCTGGTCTTTTGTTACACCACTACTTAATCACAATTAGTCATTATTACGTTTTAGCGCTTGATTAATTAATTCAGCGAAACACTATGCTTGCTATTCTAAAGGTAAAACTAACATTTTCTATAGTCAGTGTGAATTTAGTTATGATTTTTTTTCCCACATAAGTGCCCTTTAGGGCACATATGCATATTTGACAATTAGGCTAAGCAATCGTTCTCGTTTTCTACGAGTCAGTATATAGTCAATAGATAGTCAAGTAGTAAACGAGTTGACTCTTTGACTCAAAGAAAACAAGAACGAGCAGTCTAATTGCTTTAGTATGCTAGAGAAATTCCCGGGGAGAAGCGGAGAAAGACTCCCAACACTCATCTTTGGTGGTTAACTCTTTAATGTGCTTCTTCGTCCAACTTTATAAGCTGGCTTCAACCGGCCAACTCATCAACAACTACTCAACTAGTTCAAATGCACGGCTTTTTACACCGGCAAGAACGCAGCTCTAAAGGCTGTGTCAGTCATGCATCAATTAACACCAGACAAGCGGAATACGCTTGCGCAGTACAATCCTTCAAGGCCGACGCCGTTCAAAATGAGTGAGGCCCTATTAGGGGTTTTCTGGATACGGGATATTCGCGGAAAAAATTACCGGGATACGGGATATTTGAAGAAAAAGTTACTGAGAAACAGGATATCGAGAAGTAGTTTCAGGGATACGGGATATTCGCAAAAAATTGTAACATATCAGATGTTTGATGAGAAACGTTCTTGGATTACTAAATACATGCCTTTTTCTGTATTTTTGTTGATGATTAGAATTACAAATGAAAAATATATAAGTGTAAAACAAACCGTTTTTGATTTTCTTGACCAGTCATCGGTTCATCATGGGCACTATGTGGGGGTAACATGAAGTACTAAAAATAGTGCGCCAGCACATATGAAAATGGCCGATACTTTAATTTCCGGGATATTTGTAACCGGAATTTATGGGATACGGGATATTTGGTCAAAAAATTACAGGGATATGGGATATTAAGACCCCCTCTAATGGGGCCTCATGAGTCTTTAGCTTAGATTTTTACATAGTTCTCATTAAGGTTCAATCACCACAACAGAGAATCGGAAATATAAAAACTATGAGGAACACGCTGCTAAGGTTTAAGATGTGTCTTATAAGAAAACTTTCGAGAAAATAGCATTTGAAGACCGATACATAACAGTTAACAAACAAAGGATTGGAAAAGAAGGGACGGACTTCAGGTACCGCCTTTTTTCATAAACTATTTTGTGTATGTGTTCCAGGGACGGAAGTCCTAATTGTAATTCAGTACCAGATTACTGGATGTCAGAACCTCAATTGAAACCTATAATAAAAACCTTTGTCGGCACAAATAAAAGACTACCGACTCTCACGAGTCCAGTCTGAAACAGGTGAAAACGTACCAAAAACAATCGAACATGCAAGAAAGTTATTTCTAGTAAAACCACTGCAGAAGAATCGACTCCAGCAAAGCACAGCGAAACTCAAGGGAAGCAAGGCTAGGTTTAATTACCGTACAAATTAAAATCAAGGTGTTGTTATTCGGAAAAACCAATTTACACATTCTTCTCCAGAAACCGAGTTGCCATGAAATAGAAACACCTGTTTCACACTGAACTCATGACAATAGGGGAAAATATATGTTCATCACACAATCATTACAGCTTGGGATGGATAGGCTATGAGCACAGTAATACTAACTTCTTCTTGTAGAACTTAATACCGTTGCTGGGGAATAGCCAGGAAGAGTCAACCTACCTTTTTTCAATACATCCTAACTAAGCATAAGATAATACCTTACCAAAAAGATTCAAAAATAAGTTCCAACACCAAAATTACGACAATAATAATCCATACTCAAAACATTAGCTTGAAATGCATTGATTGTTTCATTGACTACAATTTTTATCGTTTAACATGCAATTGGAAATCCACTCACGTATTACCTTCGAATTCATTCCAAGTTTTGTTGATTTTAAGATGTGAAGGTGCCGACATTGTCTTAAAACACCGGCTTTTTTTGCTACTCACTATCTATCGCTCAATAGTTAGTAGTCACAGGTTTCGTGATAGTATGTGAGTGGATTCCTACAGCATAACTAACACTCGTTAGACCAAGGACTAGTCTTAGGACATTTGCACGATGGCCTCATTTGACCACAATTACCAGAGTCCTTATTCAGGTCTTCCTTTTCACATGCTAATCAGCGCTATTGTCGTTTAAAGCCCATTGGGATTACAAGATGTCAGTAAGAAAGCAAAACAACATGAATTCTGCGTGGTAGTTGTAGCCAAATTACGCCATCATGAAAATTGCCTCACCGGCGCTCATCATTTGGTATTTGAAAATTCTTGATGGAAATCGCAAAAATCACGAAATTCCAGATCTAACTGTTTCTCACTCGAGAAAGTCAAACACGTTGGTATTCCTTTTAATCAACAAAAATAGGCTCATAAGCCAAGGAACTTGGGAACAAAAAGACCGCTAACTAGTTAGCCAAAAGGGGATAGAATTTACCCCCAAATATTCCAGTATTTGAAGTCTTTGGGACGAAGAACGTTTGCCGACATTTTACTGTTGTAGTTTCAACTGAACTGGACTACTATTTTACTTTTAGTTTTCTAATGCAATGGTATAAATGTGACATCTCCTAAGAAAAAGACGCGGCATTTTTTGGTCCAATAAAAATGAATACCAATTACTGTAATTATCGCTACAAACAATCTCATTCTGTTCCAAAAAATCTAGGTTAAAACATGAAGGGAAAAAAAAAGGTCTAGTCAAAAGACTGATGTACAAAAGAGTTAAACAGGACCCACCATAAACGCTCTAAAGTTTTGTTATTGATTGTAGCCAATTTAACGCATGTTAAGTGGATAAGTGGCTAGGTAAAACACGTTTTAACCTTGCTAAAGTAGTAAATCCAGACCGCACACCTTTTGGTTGATGGCAGCAGCAATCTAGAAAATGAAAAACCAAGATGTGTTTAAATTTGAAAACGGGCCAACGTTTTCAAGCTTTCTTCTCGTAACTTGCTTAAAACCGATTGAGCATATGTCAGCTTTTCTTTCATTCATAACTTGTACATTCAGTGGACCTGGAACACTCTGCTGCGCATGTGCGGTGACCTTTTCCATCGACCTAATGAGGCTGAAACGGTTTTATTAACCGCATTGAATAACAAGTTGGTCATTTTTTTAATAGAGGATTGGAACAGCATATCGTGCATCCTCGAGAAATGTTGATGTCCTCAAGATGAGGAACGAGAAGCAGCTCGACGACAACAACCAACAAAACAAACAAACAAACAAAATAACGAAGAAAAGATGGGAGGACGAACATCGGAAGCTTTGCACAGCTAAAAGTGATGAAACGACCTGGACAAAACAATTAAGTGTTTCAGGGAACACATGGGCATTACTGCGACAAAGGCCCTTTAACTTTACACTAACCACGGCAACTCTGTGATTGAGCGGCATTCAGCGCACTTTCTATAGCAAGTCAGCTGCTCCGGCAAGCTCGCTTTCCACTAACTTGTCGTAGAGTTCACCAACACGGAAAGGGCGATGATTTGCCACAAGATCAAGAATGACGTCGCAAGGATTGGTAGTTCTCTTGTCAAGGAAGCGAATCTCGTTGTGAGACATCCCTAGGCTTTCTGCAAGTTGTTTCCATTCCTCACCGCCTGAGTAGAAAAGAAAAAGAAGGGAAAAAACCATCAGCCGTTGCATCAAATTTAAACAAGACGCCTGGGGGCGTTGACGAGGATGCATAACATGAAGTCGATGTAAAGGAAGGCATTCGCTCGGAATGTTCTGGTGGTAAAAGACAAACAAACAAACAAATGAATAAAACCCCCAAAGAGATAAAAAGTAAGGACTACAATGGCACTACAGGATACGGTAATTCACGATTTTTGGAATTCCAAACTGAACAACGAATATATATACCAAGGAAGCCCTGTTTTTGATTTTTTTGGAATCACTGTTTTTGTATTCCGCGAACAAACGCATTTAAACCCACTAAATAATAGTCTTTATGCCTTCAATTTGGCAGATTGGAAAACCCACAATGTGATCAGTTTGAACATCCAACAAATTTTCTTCGCAAGTTCACGAGCGTCAATGTACTGCCACGAGGTCTTCTTTACGATGTTAGGGAGGAAAGAAAAGAGTGTGGGTTCCAGGTTGATATTATAGTCCATAACGTCGGCCAAAAAGGGAACTAGCCAATCAGAACAAACTTTGCAATTTGCGACTACAATGAAGAATACAACGGAGAAATTCCCTCACGCAAATTTTACCGCAGCTGCCGCTGACATCAGCATAATTAACAGCAGTTCTGTGGTTTATAGTAAAAACAAACTGAACGAAAAATGATGCTTTTACAAGCAGTTTCAAAACTGAAAAAAACTAGTAAACTGTGGGTGTCACAGATAAATTCACACACTGCGGTAGCACTTACCACAAAGACTAAATGTCAGTTCCTTTCTTTGCCTGAAAGGAACGCATCGGACATCAAGGCACTCGTCCAGCAAGGGTCCTAGTTTGACCAAACAAATGGTAACGCTCCTGTTACGAGCAATCGGATCTTTTTCCGAGCATACCCGATGCCCGACACATCATCGACAACCTTGGATGGTGTATCCAAACTAATGGCATTAATTCCGTAATAAACAATGATCGCTATATTTATATGGTTCAACGAAATATAAATTTTGATAATTATATTGATAATAATATTGACCTTAATAAACCGATGAAGCTGAAGCGAAAGCGAAAGCGAAAGCTAATCCTTATAATAACAATACATTGAAATAAGCACCGCATCAGTAAATCCGGCCACGGTGATCGTTGAAGTAAACTGATGAAAGCACTGGCTTTGTCACGCGATAGCTAACCCCATAAAATACAAAGGACTTAGCTATGAATCAGTTTCAGGTGCAATCTTCAATTCATTTTAATAATAATAATAATAATAATAATAATGATAATTATAATAATAATAGTAACAACAATAATAATTTACAACTTATGTAGCGCAAAAGATAACTTTTATCAAGAATTTTAAATGAATTAAAATTGTTTACTGCTCTTAAGTTAGATTGTATTGTATTATATTATATCAGTGCTCAAACATTATTTTACATCTCCAGAGGAGTTGTTAGCTCACCAGTTGTGCCGGCAGGGACAATAGTTCTCAAGTGTTCCACCACGTCTGTTCTGTTTTCAGATTTTGCAGTATTAGCGAGACAACGGATCCAACGCCTGTCCTGGACCTCTGGATTATCCAGTGCTACAGAATTCAACTGCAAACTCTCTTGAAATCGAACCACAACATCCTTGGGATCACATGACGGAGAACGCATGGTCTCAATAACGCCGTCGGGCAGAGCAAGGGCCTTTCCATTAGCGGCTGAGAGGTAAATAAAATAGGCATTCGAGGCATGCATGAGTGGATTACACAGAATGAAAGAACATTTCGAATAACTGTGGCGAGATGGTTTTTGTATGATGCGGTTACAATTGTGAGCACGGTTATGGATGATTGTACTTTTAGTAATGGCGATAAAATGGGAAGCACTGCACAAATAATTTCAAAGAAAACCGAGGAATAAACTCTGAAATGCGCACATTTTTATAGACATTGTATAAAAAATGGAGAGTTTGGGGTTATAATTTCTCACTTAGTTGTTTTTCCCTGTTCGTGAAAAACACTATACTGTCTTAATGTACTGTGTATAATTTACACAGCGAATCATAGTGTCGTGGTTGTTTGGGAAATTGAGTAACCAACTGAACTTGAATAAATATAGTGGTTTGGAACACGGGATGTGTAAAACAGTTTGGAAGAATTTCAAGGTGCTGTTTCTATAGGTACACAGCTGAAGGTGTAACCAAAAGCGATTAGGATTTCAAACAGTTGGCCATGCACCATTTTACAGTTAAACCTTCATTCTGTCCATACATCGGAGTAAGGACGTCTTCAGCAAAGTGTCCACCAAGCAAAGAAAATCAAGCAATCTGGGACATGTGTAAAGTCGACTCTAGTTCAAGACGCACTGGGAGTTTTTGGCGCGAAAATAGTGCGCGGCCGCCGAAATGTCAGTCTTGATCGTGTCTACACTATTCCCAGTGTTACAACTGGAATACAGGTTATTTTTACAGGCACTTAGGAGCAGAATAAAGACAGCAAATGACAAATTGTTTGAGGACTACTGAATGTATTGCACAAGGTACAAGTAAATGAAACAGTTACAATTTACATCAGGCACAGCTTTCAAGCACATATCAATGTCCGAAGAGTTATCAAGCCAACCATGAACTGATCTTCATCAAGCGCTTTTTTTTACAAAATCTCTCAATTTCTCTGAGCTGCCTTTAAGGGCTCCCCAGGAAAATATTTTGCTTCCAAGAAACAATCATTAGGTTCTGGAAAGACACTACTCGCTTTTAGAAGGAAACAAATAACATCGAAGTTGGAGGAACGCTTGGAACAATTTGGATGCGCGAGGAACGCCTGGAACATGGTGTTATAATCGAGTTAGGAACACAACGCACGTGTTGTTAGATTTGAATGACACATTGCGTAGGAGGAAAGGAACGGAATTTTCACGGGGAATTAGATGAGACGGAAAAACTGGAATGAATGATTTGCCAGTAATCATAGACCTGTGTTATGCGCAAAGGATTCTGGGATCGCCAGGGGGCAAACATTGCAAGTCGCTAGAAAGAAATGTATGGCGAAAAGTTGTTTCTTCATCAAAAGCAGTGATCCTGGACAAATAATTACGCATTTTCGCCATGATTTTGTGAAACGCGGAGGTGAGTAATGTTAGCGCGTGGAAATGGTAAGTTTTTGTGTAATTAATGCGATGAAATCTCAGTATCGATGAACACTCTTTCTTGCCTAAGATTGATTGCGAAAGCTGCTGAATCGACAACATACGCCCACTCACATAAAGGATGAGATAAACCAAAACGAACAACGATTCAAAGTAAATCAAAGTACACTTTGGAGAGTTCGTTTAAATTCGTCCCAAAACGTTGCTCTTGTCTGCACGATGTATGAAGTTTAATTTCAACGATAAAATAATATGCCTGGCCCGATTTGACGTTCTCGTTTTCCTTCATAAAAGCAAGCTACTCCAACAAGCTTCGAAGCTATTTGTAACTCTTGTACCCACTTCGGGTCAATATGTTTTGTTCCACTCAAAGACACAGTGAAAGGGTACGAGTGCTGGCGATTGTAAAGCCCGTGATTTGAACTCATTCGTACGAGCTTTATCGAATAATGACAGAGCTCACCTTCGTTCAGTGGGGACAAGGTACTCCTTTCAGCGATGTCATGACCACGAGCAGCCTGCTCGATCTACGATCAAAACAAACGTTTCACTTGTTACCATCTAATTCATGACAACTTCAACCTTAATAGTTGCTTAGCAAAGGGTGAAAGGCCAACTGTAACGGAAATAAGAGTCCCTGCAGACAGAAAGCGAACCTAAGACCTCCGTAACTCCGGTCGCATGCTCTAGCCACTGAGCTACAAGAACTCCTGAAGAACTAGGTCGTTTATCTAGGTTCGTATACAAAGTGTCCCAAATAGTCTATGGTCCTTTTCAGTTGTCCTTTCGCCTGTTACGTAGCAGCTGACATGTCATCTATCTAAGGGGTGCTTTCAATCATTCATAAGTTGCATTATTACGTTCAATCACACAATACATTGTCGAGCCCATGGACCATTTGGGACATCTTGTATGAGAACCTAGATGAACGACCTAGTTCATCAGGAGTTCTTGTAGCACGGTGGTGAGAGGAACCAACTAGTGTTACGGAGGTCGTAGCTTCGATTCATGCCTGGGACTCTGATTTCCTTTTCAGTTGCCAAGCAACTACCACGTCATCTATCTCACGGGTGCCTTACATCATCACCATCAATAATGAGATGCAACTTCAACCTTCTCCCCTTCCGCTCATCATTTTAGGAACGAAAGTCGCGGACACGGCAAAGCTGTCTTTCTAAGCTATTGTTCCAGGAAGGTCGAAAATTAAGCTCTAAATTTGTGTTCTCAACGAATTTTGCTCGGGATTGCAGTAGGCATTCCTGGACCCTGTAAACAAAGAGATCATGGGAGTGATGCATTCTACCCGCGCGAACTTTGGACGTTTTACTTTTAACACGGTTTCAATATTGCTTAAGTTATGGAAGAGGAGGGAGAAAGGGGGTGGGAGAGGGGAGAGGAAAGGGAGTGGGGCAGGGGATAGGAAGACTCAGTGAAGGAGGGGGAGGGGAATGGGAATAGGTTATATCCGCTCTCGCCTTAGCCCCACGGAGAAACAAGCACACAAACCCGGGGTAAACGGGGTTCAGAATAAACTAAGGTTCGCCTGTCGCACATTATTTGCATTGCCCACTCCAGAAACTTTAGAGAAACTGATACGAGTGTGTTATTGTGGGACCGTTTGTATTTCTCCCAGTCCACAGACGCGAGCAAATCGGTCCAAAGTACAATGCTGATGCACGGACTTCATGTGCCGCAAACAACGAGAATGCTAATTTTCGAAGCCATTGAATGCGAGGCTTACCCTGATTGTTGAATATTATGGCCTTTTTCGGAGAGCCCACATCGACGTAACAAGTCGAGCAAAAAGAAGAAATTGAGCTAAATCATCGGTGTCAACACAATACAAAACTTTATGACAAAACGTAGGATAAACAACAAACCATTCTTAATGACCTCACAACCAACAATGACTGCTTGACAAAGTGCATCCCCTTGTAAGTGGCTCATTACTATCTATCTCATCATCTAGCTCATTAGAAATAAGTGTGAGGCTGTTTTACAGTTCTCAAATGATACCCACCTGATTTAGTGAAATCCCGCATCCTTGTTCATCTGAAAATGCAAACCATTGCGAAAACACTTGCGTGCAAATCCTGCGATTTCCCAGCACACCAAGTTTGCCGCAGTATTGGCGCTTTTGTAACTCTGATTCCGACAACAAATGCAGGCACTCACAGCCACGTACATCATGAGCGCGGCATTTGACAGTGCCTCTCTTAGAACAAACTGGACAGCAGATGCACATTTCGTAGCGCATGTTTCTAAGCCAGCCAAACTCATTTCGCATGCACTCGAGAATCATTCTTAGCTGTCTATGGATTGCACGGCTTGTAGACACGTCCACACTGCCATGGCACAAACTTGCTGTCACTGTATCGACCACATCATCGTCCGTGTGAACTGCAATTTCAATACACGAGGAATGACAAAGAAAAATGACGAATGTGCCTCGATCAGGCAAAATATGAAACAGCGCAAAATTATGGAACAGTTCTGGGTTTAGGAGACTCGTCCATTCCTCTTTACACCACTGGTAAAACTGTAAGACTAGTCGGGGGAAAAGACCAGGAGGTACTCGACCCAATTCGAACCTTACAAAGAGCGAAGGAGTTTGAACCGAATCAAGAAGCTCAACAACGTCAGCTGTTGGAGTTGACATGAGCATGGATGGAACCAGATACTGCTTGTTTGTATCTTCAGATGGCCAGAAGCAGAGCAAGCTAAATCTTTCCATTATTGCGAGGAGGCTCTTGCACGTTTGTTGGCCCTCAAACAGAGAGTGCCAGGCATGATTTAGCAGCCTTTCATCCAAAATTCCACGTTCCTCAAGCCTACGCCATAGCTGTTCAACGGCTTCTTCTGAGCGCTCGTGACGCTTGATGGTGATAACCCTCCTGAAGATATCAATGAGCCACTGGAGGTCCAATATCACCATACTTTCCAGTTCTTGGCTTCCGCTGAAATGAATCAAAATTCTCTGATCATGCAAAAAGTTCATAGCTGTGTTGAACTCTTCATCATCGTTAATACCGCATTTACCAGAGGCAATATCTCTGGCTTCCTTTATAGGTATCCACTTGCGGCCTTCTTCGCGAAGTCGCTGGAGTGCATTTTCATACTTCAACCACTTTAATGGGATGGCTTCTCTCAAATGGGGCAACCTAGTCTTGGCAACAGCAAGTACTTCTTCCCTCAGCCGTATGACCTCTGGACACTCATTGCCACTCCCTGACCTTGTGTTGTCGACAACGAAAACATCTCCAAAGAGGTGATTACCGTAAATCTTTTTTCTCAGGAACCCATAGATTTTGAGGGCCACCTCTCTAGGTTCAGGGATCTCATCAGGCATTTTAGCATAAACCTCGTCAGCATGAGTGCACACCAAAAAAACGAGAGGCAGTCGCGAGGATGATATTTCAGCAGAAGGGTCCTCGCAAGATGCGTGTGAACTAGCCAAGGAATAAATCGACGTCATCCAAAAATCAAGACAGTCCATGTTTGTCTTGCCGCAGCTGATACCTTCGTGTCTCTCGTACAATCCTTGTCTCTCGACGACGCTGGCTGCCCCGTGGGGATCACGACTCAAATCATAGGCCAAAATGTAGACAGCTTTCTTTGTCATAAAGATTGGATGGGTGGTATAATAGACAGTCTGGCCTCCAAAGTCCCACAGGGTTGAATATATTTCGTCCTCTTCTTCAACCGTTTGATCATCCACGAGCCTTTTTTCCAATAAATTGGCTAAGTCTTCGGGTAATTCAGATTCTAAGAAATTTTCCACGGCTTCTCGGACTGATGATGACACAGAGCTACTTTCGCTTGGTTCCTCCGAGGATCTAGACACACTCTCTTCTTGGGTAGAAGATGATTGTCCATCATCAGAATTCCTCCTCTCTTCCCCTTCGCTCATAATTATTTCCTCCGATGATCTAAACACATTGTCTTCTTGCGTAGAAGATGATTGTCCATCATCAGAATTCCTCCTCTCTTCCCCTTCGCTCTTAATTATTTCCTCCGATGATCTAGACACATTGTCTTCTTGGGTAGAAGATGATTGTCCAGCATCAGAATTCCTTCTCACTCTTTTCAAGCTCTCAGTTATTAAACTCGCCGCGTGGTGATTAAGCAAAACTTTGGAATCAACGTCAGTTTCATTTCCTTTCTTGCCCGTCTTCCAAATTTCGGCGGAGACTTTAAAATGACTAGGATTCGTCTCTATCCCGTCGGTGCTGATTCTCGTTGCACAGAAAGTTTCTCCAGTTAAAGATTTCTTTAGACTTGTCTTTCCCGCCCCAGCCTGCCCAATTATCATCAGTGGCACTCTTTTGATGACAGCTTTGCCATCCTTGAGAGCGCTGTTGTAAGCTTGAACAGCCGAGGGACCTCGGGAAAGAATTTCCGGCGGAACTAGCCCTGAAATTAAAATATGCGATAGTCACAACTCAAAGTAACATTGCTTTTAACTGTTTTCAAATCCACTGAAGAGCTGTTAAAGTCACCTAAAATTCTTGAAACGATGGCTCCAGGGGAAAATAAACACTTAAAGTAGTGGTAAACTACGGGGAAGGAAATGTGTGCGAAATATGCTTCAGTGGACTTCTGTGGCCAGTGACGCTCCTGCCACCTTCCGTGGAGATGACTGGAAGCTCCCAGTTTGATTTCAGATGGAAGGCATGTGGCTCTTTACTCTTGTCAGGAAAGATATACCGTAGAGCCGGAGGCACTCGCTTAGCAAACGCTTTTAAATCGTTCAAAAGTTGTGTTCTTGTGAGATTCGTTTGTCATGGGCGTAGGAATATATTTGGGCCCCGCCCCTTGATAGCAAGTTAATTTGGTCGTGAATCCGTTCGAAATATGACAGGTTTTTGATGTATAGTTTCTTTGATTCCAGTCTTTTCTGATAGATCATGATATCGCGCCTTAGCTTTTTTTCTCCGTTCATTGCGTCTGTTAGTATTACAGATGGCGTGCTTTGCAAGAACATTTTCCCATTATTTTAGTGTGATCTGTAGACATAAAGGACACACCGGGAAAAGATCAACTTTCTTTATTCTCTTTTTCTTCTGAAGGTCTAAGATCATTTGCTTCATTTCGGTCATTCTCTCATGGATATTATTAATTGTGTCAGCGTGTTTGTGTGTGCATGCGTGTGGACCGTACGGACGTGTGATTTTGTAGTTCTGCTTTATGCTCACTCTTATTGCTCCAAAAAGGAGCCTGAGCAAGGTTTTAATAACATGAAAGATAGTTCTGGTTCATACTCAAATTCTACTCAGATAGCTACAAAGTTTAATAATTTCTTTGCTAATGTTGGTCCTTCTTTGGCAAATAAAATCCCTCCCACTCAAAGTACGTATAGAGAGTTTCTGATTGGTCATTATGCAAAGTGTTTCTATCTTAACCCAACTTCCCCCTCTGAGGTTGCTAATATAGTCCATTCTCTAAAAAATAGCAAATGTGAGGGTTGTGATGGCCTCTGTATTTCCCCTATAAAAGATACTATTGATTTAATAGCTGCCCCTTTGACCCATATCTGTAATTTGTAATTTTTTCAAGGTGTTTTTCCGGATAAGCTTAAAACAGCGAAGATCCTTCCCAACTTCAAAAGTGATGACTCTTCTTTGTTCTCTAATTACAGCGCTATTTCTATTCTTCCTTGTCTTTCCAAGGTCTTCGAAAAACTCTTTTACTTTAGATTGTCTGGATTTCTTGAAAAATTTGACATTCTTAGCCATCATCAATATGGCTTCAGACCACATCACTCTACAACTATGGCTATCCTCGAATTTGTTAACAATATATATGAAGGCTTTGAACGTAATGAATATACTATAGGAATTTTCTTAGACCTCAAGAAGGCATTTGATAATGTTAATCATCAGATACTTATCGACAAATTAGTCTTTTATGGTATCCGTGGTATTCCTTTAGCTTGGCTCACCAGCTATTTACACAACCGACAACAGTATGTTATGGTCAATGGTCATGTTTCTTCTAATAATACTGTTGTATGTGGGGTTCCTCAAGGTTCTGTTCTTGGTCCTTTATTATTCCTCTTATACATTAATGATCTTTTTCTCTCTTCCAATTATCTTTCATTTATTCTCTTCGCTGATGACACCAATATTTTTCTTCGTCATAAAGACTTGGCTACTTTAGCAAGAATGGTTAATCAAGAGTTTTCTCATGTCTCTTCCTGGTTTAATGTAAACAAGCTTACTGTTCATCCTGATAAATCTAAATTCGCTATCTTTCATCCACGACGTAAACAGATCAATCCTTCAGAATTAAACATCTTAATAAATAACACCCCAATAGCACAGGCACAGGAACATAAATTTCTTGGAATAATTATTCAGGAAAATCTGTTATGGAAACCGCACATTACTTCCATCTGTGATAAAGTCGCTAAGGTTATAGGAATTTTGTCTAAATCGAGACGATACCTACCTTCGCTTACTCTAAAAACCTTATATAATTCCCTCTTTCTACCTTATATCAACTATTGTAACCTCATCTGGGCATCTACATATACCTCCTACCTTGAACCCCTTCTATCTGCTCTAAAAGAAAGCCATCCGAATTGTCACCTCTTCTCCTCCACAAACACGTTCTAAGCCTCTTTTCTCGAAGCTTAATATTTTCTCTCCATACACTTCATAAATTTCATGTTTCTTGTTTTGTATTCTCACACTTAAATCGCCTTTTACCTGCCTCTCTCTCTTCGCTCTTCCATTTTAATCGTGATTTTCATGATTATCTAACTCGTTCTCGTTTCAATTTGAATAAAATGTCCCTCAGGTATCACTTTGCTATTAGTTCTCAAGCCCCGACTATTTGGAATGATATCCCCTTGAATGTCCGTGACAGCCTTACCACTACTAACTTTAGAAAGAAACTAAAATTTCACTATCTAAGCCTGAATTGTACTCGCACAGGATTCTCATAGTTTATTTGTTAGTTTATTTGTCACTAGTTCAGTCTGTCTCTGTTATAGGACTGCATGCATGTAAACTTATTCAATATAGTTTTGTACTTGTTTTTAGTTTTGTAGTTTAGCCTACAGTCTTCATTTCTATATAAAATAATTTCTGTCATTCTGACCACAGGCCGTATAAGCCCCCGGCTTTGGCTTTACTAAGTTTGTATTATATGAGCGATGGAATAGTAATAAATAAATAAAATACTATTAATCTGGTTACGAATATGTCTGATACAGTTAAATCGATTTAGAAAAGCAATAATGACTCAAAGCTGCCAAACGAGATATCCAAAAGCTCGAGAACAGGTTTCAAGCTCATGAGGCAGCCCGATGCGACAAAAATCATGGCGCCACTTCTTGCTCCTTGAATGTCAGTGGAAGCTAAAAAGAGTCTGAACTTCCTAGGCAAAGAATACCATGATCTTAGTAATTCACGGATGCAGACACCGAGAGAGAATTATGTTATGTTGTGTTAAATTCACTAGGCGGCTCTCTAGAAATGAAGTGATGGCCCTCAGTAAAGAGGCATGTAAAATTAATCCTTTGAATTTAAAAGTACGATCGTTCGGGTGAGTGTAGTCCTGAGAAGGACTGTCGTTGATGGTAGTGACTGATGTTTCGACAACCTGAGCAAAAGTCATCTTCACAATCACTTGACTCTGAAGATGACTTCAGAGTCACTCAAGAGAAAACTCAAAGACCGACTCTATTGACAACTTTACTACAGACTGAGGTGCCGCGAACCAGAACCACCCAAACTTTACGGACTACCGAAACTACACAAACCTAACATACCCATGAGACCCATAGTCCCGTTCTGTGGGTCTCCGACGTACCAAATATCGACACACATGACAGCCTTACTCAAGCCACTGACCGATGAATCCCCACAGAAAGTTCAATCTGCGGAGAACTTTACTGACGCTATCAAGACAGCGCAGATACCTGACGATTACAAGCTAGTGTCTTTTGATGTGAAATCGCTGTTCACCAGTATTCCACTTCAACTTGCACTGGACTGTACAAAGACTTCCATCGAGAACTCTACTGTCAAGCTACCACTACCCACAGACGACTTGATGGACTAACTGAACCACTGCCTTACTTTGACTTACTTCCAGTACAACGGCCACCACTACAAACAGTTACACCGTACAGCTATGGGCTCACCAGTTTCCGTTGTATTTGCTGAGATGAGATGAGATGTCATGAGATGAGATGTCATGCAAAACATCAAGAAACGAGTTAACACTTGTGACACTATCACAGCAATACACAAAGACGGCACTGACGATTTCCACGAACACTTTACCAGACAGAACGCTGACATCCAGTCCACCAAGGAGGTCGAGGAAGATGGCAAATTGCCATTCCTACCCTGCTTGGTTTCTCATGACATCACTAACAGACTTCGCACGACTGTTTACAGAAAACCGACGCATACGAACAGACTACTCGACCAATCGTCCTACAACCCCACTTCTCACAAAGCTATGACGACTATGCGGACCCTGACGAGGCGAGCACAACTAGTTTGTGACTCGCCCGACAGCCTCTCTGACGAAAACAAGTGCCTAGACAACGCCTTCAGGAAGTCATCGCCCGAAACATTTACAAGAAAAACGAACGTGACGTTTCTAAACAAAACTAGACACCTATAACCACTGCGACAATACCTGTCATATGAGGGACCTCTGAAACTATTACTACAACCTTACAATATCCGGGTTGTTCACAGACTTATAACCACTTTACGACGGCTACTTACGAACCTAAAAGACAAAGACGAACCTAACGACAGACCAGGAGCAGTTTATAAGATCTCATGCTGCGACTCCCAAGCCATTTATATCGCTGAGACTGGCAGGATTAACTTGAGGACAAGACTAATAGAACACAAACGGGCGACTAAAAACGGCGACTTCAACAACAACATTGCTGAACACCACGTACTAACTAATCACAACATTGACTGGGACTCCGTTAAGTCCGTAACATACTGTACTAACTACTACCAACAACTCACACCACAAAGCTGGTTTACTAACTTACAACAACTTCCACTTAACCGTTGCTAACTACTATCCGCACCTTACAAAAGACTTCTTGACGAAACCTGCAGAACAGATCAACAACGACAGACCCTCACACTGAAACGGATCGAAACGCACCAATCACAGTCACTCATAGCCTCATGCCTGATGTTAATCTCCCTTCAAAAAGATATTTAGAGCGATTGCCTAGCTTTCATGATATCAATCTTCTTGGCTTAACTCTCGATCAAAATTTCAATTCAGTCGAACTCTGAATTTTATCATTTTCATCCCATTCGATGTAAATATTATTCAACGCATAGCTTTAATCAGCTTAAAACTGAAAAAAGTCGACACTCGGATCCAAAAACGTTCTCCTTAATTCATAACAACATAAGGAGTCAGAAACGTAATTCTGAACATTTTAAAACTCAACTACTGAACGAGCTCGATTCTCATTTTAGTATTATTGGTGTTACAGAAACTCAAATTAGAGATGCAGATATCGCTGATTTTAATCCTTTGTCTGAATATTATTTTTGAATTTCTTCCAACACCTCTTTCAGCGAGGGGTGTTGGAACGTACATTGACGGATATACAATAATCATTAAGAGCTCAAACGAAGCGTTCTAGGCTTTCTGGATTGAGACGCACTTCATGAACAAAGCTAATATGATATTTGATGTGATGTACCGTTAACACAACTCTCCTTTACAATTCCAGAAGCACTTTAAAAAACTACTGAAAAGCTGAGCGCTACTGGACAGATGATTTAAAAAAGGTATGATGTCAACATTGTGATAGTTTGCGTTGAGTTGCGTTTAGGCGGGTCCTGGGAAGAGCCAATTTACTTTTGACAAGCCTAGTTTCTTTCCCAGGGCCCGGACGGTCAAAGCCAAAATAGTTTTTTTCACGCTTCGAGTTAATCTGCCAACGGCGGTTTCGGTCATGTTTAATTTTTTACCTTATCTTTAATTTTCGTGGAGGAGGTGGAGGTCCACCACGAGATGGTGGAGGTGGTGGGGGGGCTCCTCCCCTGGATGGTGGTGGAGGTGGGGCACCCCGTGACGGGGGAAGTGGTGGTGGGGGGCCCCGTGATGGACCTCTGGATCGAGCTGGAGGAGCTGGAAATGAAAGATGAAGCAAAATGACATCGTTGCCCAAACGTGCCATGAAAAATGTCTACACAAAAACCTTTAGATGCTTGTCACAGTCTAGAAAGGTCAGTCTTTTCTTGCCAGATGGAATAACAGCTTATCGGGAAGATTCATTCGAAACAAACTGGCATGCTGTTTCATTGTATTTCTAAACAGTGACTTTGAATGGGTTTATAAGTCACTTTTTGCACATACGTTTAAGCACATATTAAATATTACCATTACCTGGAGGACCACCTTTCTTCTCCTTCTCTATTTCCTGTCTTAAATTTTCTATTCCACCCCTTTTTTCCACGTAGTCATAAATGAATTCCTTGATCTCCTTGGTTTGCTGCTGTTTATCTGTTACACCAACCAAATCAAACAGCTTCTTCCAGTTGTCATCCATTTGCACATTGTCAATCTAAGATAAAAGTAGATATGATAAAGAAGATGCTTTTAGTTGATGAGATCTTGAAATAGGGCCCTTTTAAATTCTACAAGGGGCCTCATGGGTTAGAGCTTACTAGGCAATTTCTACTTTTTCTAAGCCCTGATGAATTTGAATTGTGGCGGTAGCACGGACAAGTGGTTGGAGCACCAGATATGCCCAGACCTGCACGTAATTAGATGCACACAGATTTTGATAAGCATCACAAAGTGTCCCCTTGCTCTTCTCCTCAACTGCAACATCACTTGTGACCCAAAATACAAGCAATAAACATCACAAAATGTCCCCCAAACTGTGATTTTCAAGTAAGCATAAATAGTTGCATTTACCCTCGCCTAGAAATAATGTTCATGAAGTTGCTAACCCTAACCTTATTGTTAGAAATAAGCACTAGATGCTTAGACTTAACAGGACACTTCGTGATACATATCAAAATTGAGCATACATCTAATTATGTGCATTTATGGACCACAGGTGTGGAGCACTGGTCTTGAAATCCAGGCAACCTGTCATCAAGTCCCAGTCAGCCCACCACCTGGAATTCTTCTGGGTAGTCACTAGTTTAACTCCTTGGTTGCACTTTAAAAAGCCAACAGATCTGCCTCCCGCAAATTACGACTCTTAATTCTGGTTTACTCATTTGTGTTATTTCTTTCATTGCTCCTGAAAGCCCCTTAAGGGGAGTGGTTCATTAAATATTTGTTATTTGTTGTTCTTTTTATTATTATGAGACCTTGGTCATGTCCACTTACATCAAAACCACCTTGAGGGTCCCCGCCAATATGTCCAACATGCCTGTAACATAAAAAAACAACCATCAACATGGAAAATGATGATGATGATAATGACAATGATGATAGTGAGGGTAAAGATGATGATGATGACGATAACAATGATTGGCCAGGCACCATGCAAACTTACAAGCTGTGAACAAGACTGCTATGTCGCACAAACTGGTCTGCGGATTTTGACACCACTATATGTGCACGCATGCCATGTGCGCAACCTTGTTGTATTGAACCGCCATGTTTGATTAAAACCAAGTTGTGTTTGTGATTCGGGTCAGGTTTATTCCGTGAGACACAACAGATTGGCGACGAGATTTCAGATCCCATGCAGTAAAAAAAGAAAGTTCGAATCTACGCCATCATGCCGATTGGAAAAATAGAAGCCTTCGACGAAACTAGCGACGACTGGAATGCCTACGTCGAACGAGTAGAGCAGTACTTTATCGCCAACGAAATTAAAGAAGAGAAGCAAGTGGCAGTGATGCTCAGCCTAATAGGAAACAAAACATACGGGCTATTACGAAATCTGTCTGCCCCAGCAAAGCCGTCCGAACTGTCCTTTAAAACTATTGTGGAAACATTACAGAAACATCTGTCACCGAGACCACTACTCATAGCAGAGCGATTCCGCTTTCACAAGAGAAATCAATTGGAAGGAGAACCCGTAAGTACTTACCTTGCTGAATTAAAGAAGTTAACACTGTATTGTGAGTTTGGAGCGAGCTTAAATGACGCATTAAGGGATAGACTTGTGTGTGGACTGCTCAACGAACTTATCCAGAAGCGGTTGCTCTCGGAACCAGAGTTGACATTCACAAAAGCGACAGAAATTGCGTTAGCCATGGAAGCTGCGGCGAAAGATACAGATGTCATCTGGGTAACACCAAAGATCAATGGTCACACCCTGAAAATGGAACTCGACACAGGCTCAGCAATATCCACACTCCCATTACAAATGTACAAGGAAACATTTCCATGCACACCACTGGTGGGCACAAAAGCTATTTTGAAAGGCTACTCAGGGGAGAAGATAAAACCAGAAGGAAAACTACTTGTTCGTGTGGAACACAACAATCAAGTTAAGGACTTAACATTGTATGTAGTGAAGACCCAGGGACCTGCGTTGTTTGGAAGAGATTGGCTGCACGAAATAAAACTCGACTGGAAACGGATTTGTGCTATTTCCAAAGAGAAGCCACCACAAAGCACCCAGAAGAAATTAGAGAAACTCCTAGATGAGTACAGTGAAGTGTTCCAAGATGATATTGGCACACTCAAGTCAACCAAAGCAAAACTCACGCTGAAGGAAGGCAGCAAACCCAAGTTTTGCAAAGCCAGGTCGGTCCCATATGCCATGAAACCGAAAGTTGAGGTTGAGCTGAAACGCTTAGAAGAAGAGGGAATATTACGCAAGGTTAAATTCAGCAACTGGTCAATACCTATTGTACCTGTCGTCAAACCAAATGGCGCAGTACGTATCTGTGGCGACTATAAGATCACAGTAAACCCCCAACTGCAGACAGAGGAGTACCCCCTCCCTCGCATCGATGACATATTTGCGAAGCTGGCAGGGGGGAAGAAGTTCACCAAGATTGACCTCAGACAGGCATACCATCAGATGGAGGTGGAAGAAGAGTCACAAGAGTATTTAACGATCAACACGCACCAAGGATTGTACCGATACAATCGCCTGGTTTTTGGGATATCCTCAGCCCCAGCCATTTGGCAGAGATCAATGGATCAAATCCTAGAAGGAATAGAAGGATCCAGCTGCATCCTAGACGATATGATTATCACAGGGAAAGATGATGAAGAGCATCTTGACCACCTGGAGGAAGTACTGAAGAGGCTAAGGGAACATGGCCTACGAGCAAATCGCGACAAATGCGAGTTTTTCCAGACGAAGATCACCTACTGCGGACACGAAGTAGATCAACACGGACTACACAAGACTCAAGAAAAGGTCGATGCAGTCGTGAATGCCCCTAGGCCAGAGAACATCCAACAAGTCCGTTCATTCTTGGGGCTGGTAAACTACTACCACAAGTTCTTGCCAAACCTCGCCACCACCCTCAATCCCCTTAACAGGCTCTTAGAACAAGGCAAGCCGTGGAAGTGGACCGCAGAGTGTGAGGAGGCCTTTGTCTCAGTAAAGAAACTCATCGCATCAGATATGGTTCTTACCCACTATGATCCAGAACGACCATTGAGGCTGGCATGTGACGCTTCATCGGTTGGAGTTGGGGCAGTTTTATCTCATGTCATGGAGGACGGCTCAGAACGACCCATAGCCTTTGCGTCACGTACGTTAACGAAAGCAGAAAGGAACTACTCCCAGATCGATAAGGAGGCATTAGCTTTGGTTTGGGGAGTCAAGAAATTCCACCTATACCTGTTTGGTCGCCACTTCACACTGGTGACAGATCATGAGCCCCTAACCTCAATTTTCAACCCCAAGAAAGGAATACCAGCAATGACAGTTGCTCGCTTGCAACGCTACGCATTGTTCCTAGCAGGATTCAAGTACAGCATTGAGTACAAGAACACCACCCAGCATGGAAATGCAGACGGATTATCACGTCTACCTTTGAGAAAAGAATGTAACAAGGAAGTAGCTGATCCAGTGGAAATTTTTCAAGTATCACAGCTAGAAGTACTGCCAGTCAGTGCAGACATGATTCGTCAAGCAACCCAGAGAGATCCAATTTTGACACGTGTGGTTGAATACACGAAGCATGGGTGGCCACCGAGTAGTGAGAAAGAGCTGGAACCATTCCACAGAAGAAAAGAAGAGCTCACCTTACAGGATGGCTGCCTTATGTGGGGCTCACGAGTGATAATTCCACCTAGGTACCGGGCACAGCTGTTAGAAGAGCTCCACGAAGGCCACCTTGGCATCGTGAAAATGAAGGCTTTGGCCAGGAGCTACATGTGGTGGCCAGGGATGGACAAAGCAATCGAAGAAGTAGCGAAAGGGTGCACAGGCTGTCAACTCACTCAAAACAATCCTAAGACTGCCCCACTTCATGCGTGGGAGTGGCCAGCACGCCCATGGCAACGTATTCACGTGGATTTTGCGGGACCATTCTTAGGAACAATGTTTCTGATTGTTGTAGATGCGCATTCCAAATGGCCCGAAGTGATACCGATGACCACGACAAGTGCTGCCAGAACAATCGAGGAACTGAGAAAGCTCTTTGCGACACATGGCTTACCTGAACAGTTGGTCAGCGATAATGGACCCCAGTTCACGGCAGATGAATTCCGCACATTCATGAGAAGTAATGGTATCAAGCACATAAGGTCAGCCCCATACCATCCAGCTACAAATGGAATCGCTGAACGTTTTGCACAGACATTCAAGCAAGCCCTCCGTGCGGCATTGACAGAAAAGCAAACCATCTCCAGGAAGCTAACCAACTTCTTGTTAGCCTACAGGACAACACCACATGCGCTTACCGGAGAGTCACCAGCGGTACTCCTCATGGGAAGAAACCTCAGAACGAGGCTCGACATACTCAAACCTAATATACGGAAACGAGTGGAGGAAAAGCAGCAAGACCAAGAGTTGCGATCAAGCCGCAACCCTACCCGCGAGCTGGATATAGGCCAAACTGTCATGGCCCGAAATTACCGAACCAAAGAGAAGTGGGTCCCCGGAGTCATCACAGCCCACTCTAGACCCTTATCCTACGAAGTCAGTGTTGCACCTAATACAGTATGGAGACGGCATATCGATCAGCTCAAGGAAACTGCAGTAACTCCGAACATCACCAAGGAACACTGCACACCACAGCTTGACCCAGCTGTCTTAGTAGGAATTCCACCAGCGACAAGCAGCATTAGAAGTGTAGAAGAGCCACAACCTCCTCTTGCGAGTAGCATTGAAGAAGTACCGGCTATAAACAGAGATGAAATTAGCTCTTCAAACAACTCTCCTAGCAGCCCGAACGAAATCAGGATCAGCTGTTCAGGAACACCGCCACCTAGGCGTTACCCCCTTCGGCTGCGAAAGCCACCTGAGAAACTGAACTTATGACTGAACTGAACTCGTGTGTCTTGATTAGTTGTGAATTTTTGGGGGGAGGGATGCTATGTCGCACAAACTGGTCTGCGGATTTTGACATCACTATATGTGCACGCATGCCATGTGCGCAACCTTGTTGTATTGAACCGCCATGTTTGATTAAAACCAAGTCGTGTTTGTGATTCGAGTCAGGTTTATTCCGTGAGACACAACAAAGACTTTGCTTGGCCGTTTTCAAATTCCATCCCAACTATATTACTTTTTAAACAATTTCTTTTCAACAGCAACAAAAGAATCCTTCCGCAAAACCCTGACACCCTACAGGGAAGAAGAGGCAGATCATCTTACTGAAAGTTTTCAGGTTTTCCAATGTCATCTTTGGTGATTCTTCTCTTGCCACCTTTCTTGTTATTGCTTGAACTGGACTTACTTTCTACCAACAACTCACACTACAAAGCTGGTTTACTAACTTACAACAACTTCCACTTAACCATTGCCAACTACTACCCGCACCTTACAAACGACTTATTGACGAAACCTGCAGAACAGATCAACAACGACAGGCCTTCACACTGAAACGGATCGAAACGCACCTATCACAGTCAATCATAACCTCATGCCTGATGTTAATCTCTCTTCAAAAAGATATTTAGAGCCATTGCCTAGCATTCATGATATCGATCGATCTTCTTGGCTTAACTCTCGATCAAAATTTCAATTCAGTCGAACTCTGAATTTTACCATTTTTATGCCATTCGATGTAAATATTATTCACGGCATAGCTTTAATCAACTTAAAACTGAAAAAAGTCGACATTGACATTCTGACATTCTGATTCAAGAACCTAAATTTCTCTTTAATTCATAACAACATATAAGGACCCAGAAACGTAATTCTAAACATTTTAAAACTCAACTACTGAACGAGCTCGATTTTCATGTTAGTATTATTGGTGTTACAGAAACTCAAATTAGAGATGCAGATTTCGCTGATTTTAATCCTTTTTCTGAATATTATTTTTGAATTTGTTCCAACACCTCTATCACCGAGAGGTGTTGGAACGTACATTGACGGATATACAATAATCATAAAGAGCTCAAACGAAGCGTTCTAGGCTTTCTGGATTGAGACGCCCTTCACGAACAAAGCAAATATGTTATTTGATGTGATATACCGTTAACACAACTCTCCTTTATAATTCCAGAAGCACTTTAAAAAACTACTGAAAAGCTGAGTCCTACTGGACAGATGATTTACAGAATGTATGATACCAACATTGTCATAGTTTGCATTGAGTTGCGTTTAGGCGGGTCCTGGGAAGAGCCAATTTACTTTCGACAAGCCTAGTTTCTTTCCCAGGGCCCGGACAGTCAAAGCCAAAATAGTTTTTTTCACGCTTCGGGTTAATCTGCCAACAGCGCTTTCGGTCATGTTTAATTTTTTACCTTGTCTTTAATTTTCGTGGAGGAGGTGGAGGTCCACCATGAGATGGTGGAGGTGGTGGGGGGGCTCCTCTCCAGGATGGTGGTGGAAGTGGAGGTAGTGCACCCCGTGGCGGGGGAGGTGGTGGTGGGAGGCCTCGAGATGGACCTCTGGATCGAGCTGGAGGAGCTGGAAATGAAAGATGAAGCAAAATGACATTGTTGCTCAAACGTGCCATGAAAAATGTCTACACAAAAACCTTTAGATGCTTGTCACAGTCTAGAAAGGTCAGTCTTTTCTTGCCAGATGGAATAACAGCTTATCAGGAAGATTCATTCGAAACAAACTGGCATGCTGTTCACACTACAAAGCTGGTTTACTAACTTACACTACAAAGTTTGAACTGGACTTACTTTCTTTCCTGTTACTTTTCCTTCTTTGCATTGAGCTATCTATGGACGAAAGGCTGGTTTGGGATGGTGAATGACTGATGCTACTACTGCTCTCTGCAAATGAAAACGCTATTTTGTTAAAACTGTGGCTGTCAGGCTAGGACAGTCCTTGCAAAGAAAATACTTTACTGTACACTGTATACAAAAGAAAGTTTTATTGTACAGACACTACTCTTCAGGTCCATGGGATTTGAAATGCGAGACTCAAAAGTGGTTTAAATCCAAATCCACACTAGATAGGGATATTTCACATTTCCTGTTTTTAATGCACTTGTTTGTACAAGAATACTCTCTATATAACAGAATATTACATGCCAGTGCAAAGAGATTGGTTTGAATGTTTCTCCCCATTTAAAATGTCATTCATAATTGATAATGTATTATTGATGGTGCTTAACTAGTATCACATGTCAGGGTTCAAAATAAAATCAGAGCTTTTAGCCTCAATTTGTACGCTTTTTTTCCCAAGTGACCTTGATTTCGCCGATCAATAGACGTAATTTTGTATTGCTTTCGTGAAAAACCGCCGGCAAGTGTGACCAAACTGCCAGCTCTCGCCGGCAGCTGGCTGCTATTTTGAAGCCTGCATGTGCATTATTGCTT
>BLFK01000717.1:961955-971497 GCA_014634185.1 Astreopora myriophthalma
CTGTCGCCGAATTTGCCATTGACTCAAATCTTGACACTACCAGTACGTAAATTTCAGTACCTCCTCCAGCGTTAAATTGCTTTGTTCAAACCAGCTACCCTTCCGTATGCTTAAGGTTTGTTTGTGACGCTTTTTTTCCTGATTTTCCTTGTTTTGGACACTCCCACCTGAATCCATCCGAGCGATCTTCACATTCCACCAGCGACATCTCCTCGCCACATTTCGGACAATTCTGCTTTGAAGAAATAAGCCTCTCTTTCATCAACCATTTTATGGTCAACTCCTTTGTCACCAGGACATCTTTAAGCAGTTCATCATAAGTCACGAATACGCTCATGTCATCCCAAACATTTTCCGCCTCACTTATATTTGCTTTATGTCGCTAATAACTTCCTTTGCTTCCTCCGCACTGAGTCCCAGCATCCTAAAAACTAATGCCACCCATCTGAACTCCTACATTTTCCTTAGCCTTCAAATGTACTTGACGTCCTTCGATACAAGCCAATTCGCGCCGGTCACATACGTATTCCCCCAGGGTTACCGCTTAATGTAGACAAAGTAATTAGTTTCTAAAGAGGCTGTTGTGCTGCGTCGGCGGATAAGTGAAACACTTTGTTGGTTATCGACTTGAAGTTGATAAAGGTAAATTAACCGCCGTACCGAATATAATTTGAAAAGCTCACGTCTCGAGCGTTGGCTATTCGTTGCAGCAATGGACGAACGCTCGAAACGACAGCATTTCCACTTCGTGACGGCGGTTTATTTACCTTATCGAACATTTTTCAACTTCACGTTGATATTCAGTTAAAATACAGGTTTGACTCTTAACACAATTCTTACAAGTTAATCCATTAAAAGTCTTCTTATTCATGCTGTATTTCGGTTGTTTTGTTTTTTGTTTTTTGTTTTTACAACTGCTCTTTGTGTAAGTCCACAATTAACAACTCATCTGCCATTCGGAATAAACGTTATAATTTATAATCGTAGTGGCTTGATTGCTCAGTGATTAGTGTGACATTTCTCACAATTCTATTCATACACTCTTCTTTCATTATTTCAACCTATCATGTCTTGGAGCAAAAGAAAAATGTCACCTTCAATTGTTTCGTTTTTTGCCGTTATACATTCTGATCATTGCGCTAGTTGTCAGTGTGCACATGCACTTATGCAGTCAACATGACTAACCCGTACCCCAAAATAGCAAGACAGAGCGAAAAGACTTGGGCTCTTTTTCACAAAAGAGTCTCCTCGACGCAGTATGATTTTTCAGAGCTGTTTTCCGCCGAAGATTATTCATTTTTAGAAAACAAGGCAAAGTCCATCAGCAGTTCCATTGGCTACGTCCCTCCCTCAATTTTTGACCGGCACTGCATTTGCTCTTGGAAGTCATGGTGCTCAACTTATGGTTGGTACTTATATACAGCCCATCAACCTCTTCACCATCTTCATTGGCCATCCAGGAACGGGCAAGTCTCCTGCAATTGAAAAGGTAATCAACCCGTTACGCGAGAATAGTGACATCGGAAAGGAGATTCTAATCAGCAGGTCAACCTCTTCAGGCCTCGTAAAATTCCTTGATAAGCATGGGAAAGCGTTTGTTTGGTAGGTTATGCAGGTACTGGAGCACGGATGATGTAAAACAAAAGAAACAAAAGACAGAAAACAAAACAACTCCAATAAAGACTAATCTCATGTGAACAAAACACAATGCTCTCCGGTACATGCAGAAAGACCCGTTTGTTTGCTCGCCGGAAATCTACGACTTCTTAATCAAGCTTCTAAAAAATGACGATGAAACAGCATCGGGGGACATTCAACTTCTACGCAAACTGTTCAGTGGAGAGCCCGCAACTTACCACTTCGCCACGGAAAACACGCGAGATATTGAACCAAACACGCCATTCTGCCTCCTTAGAGCCACCCAGCTTCAGAATGCTGCCAAGATCATATACAGAATGGACCAAGGACATGGCCTTTTAGATCGATTCCTTGTCACGATTCCGTTGACACTCAGACCAACACCTGAGCAGCTTGATGAAGCTTGTGAGCGACTCAACGACGATATGCAGCTGGACATTACAATGCTGATGAATAAGGTGACTCCTGAACGAACAGTGATGACTCATGAACAATGATTGACTCTAAACGAACAGTGGTTCTAACATATAGAAATTTGGGATATTTTGATTTCGAACATTATCTCTTAATAGTAAACGAAAGGATGGCTTCGGCCTCTTTTATATCTCGTTTCAAGTTAGTATTTCAGAGAATTATTTATGCATGTTTCATTCAAATTTAGCTGTAATTATTTCATCTCATTTCTAAAAATATTTCGTAGTTTTCAAATGTAATATATCATTTAGAACTTTGAATGACAGTTCTTGACTGTGTTAGGATGTAAACATAGAGCCCGTGATTCGTGGCGTGACATAGAGTCGAAGAGTCCGTGATGCGTGACGTGATGACGTAAGCATTAACATCCGGGACACTTTACACGAGGGAGAACGTTCAAAAAAAACGTGGTAGAGAAATCGATGTGTGTGTGAAGGAAAATTACACGTCTGAAGTGCTTCTTATTTGTGTGTTTATTGCGTTATTATGGGGCGCGGGTAACAACTGCGACTAAACATTTTCACAAGAAATGCCAAAAAGAGTTTCATAGTTTTAATAAATATGGCTTCAAAAGAAAATAGTATTTATTTCGGGGGTGCACACTATCCAATCAGAAGCCGAAGATAACAATCCTCTACTTCTGATTGGATAATTGATTAATTTGATTGTTTCTCTGATTTAAATTGATTGTTTCTCGCTGTAACACACCATGCATGCCGAATATCAACAAACGTGGAACGAGCCACCAAATATACCGATGTAAGACTTGACGCGCATATCCTTTATATCTTGTTATTTACATCCACTGCCGAGCCAAACGAGCCACCAAATATACGGACATAAGACTTAACGCGCATATCCTTTATATCTCGTTCTTTACATCCACTGCCGAGCCAAACGAGCCACCAAATATAATCGTCTTCAAAAGTGGCCCTGCATTGTGTAGTTGCTCCAGATGATGATAATTCGTAAGTTGATAGCTTCACTGACCAAGCTTACATCGCCTGCAAAAGTATGAAAGTAGGGCCGGGCCACAGTGTACTTGAATTGGTTATACAACTCCTGTTCCCACTCCAAGGTCCTCGTCTGAAATACAACGAAAAGGACGCTGCAGTTCCAAACACCACTACAACAATTTCCAAGACAAAAATACTCAAATAACAACAACTCAATGGATCAAACCTAAATCGGCTAGCTAACTCACCACAAGACTGTACATTCGCAGGAAGTAGGAACGTTTATTATTGTCTTTCACGAAACAAATAACTCCTGTTAATTTCTTCTTCCATCTGTTCCTAGATTCCGGTGGAGCGACGTAAAGTTGAGCGACCGATGTTGCTAGAGTCTGAAAATAGCATTTACGATAAATTTGCTTATTGCATTCAAAGGCTTAGCAATTCCATGGAATAATAACCCCCGAGGTTACTTACTAGTAACTATATCGAACCATAGTTAGTGGCACTAACTATGATCGAACCCGTCAACCTACCGTGCAGCGACGGCCAATTATGCTTAAGATTTCATCGTTTTCGTGCTTTTTAAGGCATAAAGAAGGCCTATTGAAGACATCAGCTTTTGGACCTGGCATGATATTTCTTTTGAAAGCGTTTCAGAAGTGCAGGAATCGAACCAGTCTTCAGTTCCGGGGTGACGTCACTGCTCAACCTGATAGCGAGGCCATCGGCAGCATGAAGACAGTTCTGACCCGCGCAGAGGATTTGGGTGACGTAACAAAATAATTTTTCATCCGGGAGCTCTGAAACTTTCCAAAATGGAGGCTTATAAAATTAGCCAATCACATGTTTCGTTTTATTGGGATCAGTTGCATATTTCATCTTCGAGTAGTTTTTTACTGTGGATGTTTGTGGACGCTACGATGGCGAGCCGGCGGCGGTACCTTACTGAGGAAGAGATTGTCGCTTTGGTCGAAAGTGGTAAGTACTTGTACGACCCCCCTTATACTTCCTCTTCTGCAATATTTGGCTTGTTTTTGCATGAAAGCTCAAACGTGGTCACAAAGAGGCGCTACCACAAAGGTTTATATTTTTCACAGTTTGGGTGCTCTGCGGGCTGTTGCCATAGTAATGCATCTAGATTAAAACTAGAAGTTACTAATAGCAAATGAAGTGCTGCGAATGGCTTATGCTACACAAAGCACAGAGCAGGTATGTAATTTAAGGATGGTGCAAACGCCTGAAAGATGTTATCTGAAAAAGCACAAAAATGAAAAACATTAATTTCATCTTTTTTTTTCCTTTTCAGGCATACTTGTTTTTCAGAGCAATCATTGAAGATATAGTACAAAGAATTGGAGGAGATCCACTCATTAAATGAAAATCCATTCGCTAATATCTAGCCACTGTTAGCCTTGATTTTTTCATCAACTAATTGATGTAGATCCCTCTAAAGACCAGGTCAATTATTCACACAGTAATGTAAAAATGAAGGTACTGTAGCAACAGGCTTTATTGTTACTCTCAGTTTAGAATTCAATTAACAGCACATATGACTTGAAAAAGAGCAGCAACATGAGGTAGGCAATCATGTAGCTGAGCACGCACATATCCGCAACTACTGCCGCTGATCCGACAGACGGCGTATACTCAAAATCATCTGGAACGAAAAGAATAGGCCATTTCCGAATTGCTGTTTGCCTCTGTTTCAAAGCGAGTCTTGGTGCTAAACCATTCAAATGATAATGAGTTTTGTATTTTCATGCAAATCAAACTCATTATCATTTGAATGGTTTAGCACCAAGACTCGCTTTGAAACAGAGGCAAACAGCAATTCGGAAATGGTCTATTTGGCTGAAAATCTAGTTCTTTATGGCATTCATAAAGCGCCCAGGCCCCACACGGTCTGTTGAAATTAGTGTTGCTCCTCGCTAAGGTTCGCAGCAACAAGGGCTAAAGGATGGTTTTTTTTTTTCCATTTATGCAAAATTCACTCGTTAGGTTTTGCAGCATTTGCTTACTAAAAAAACAAAAGGTGTAGTAAGTGTAACAGCTGTTATGATTGAATTGTAACAGACGAACTTTTCATAATGGTTTTGTCCAAATTTTTCTCTTAAATGTCAGTTTTTTGGGATAGATCATTCATTTGTCGTCTGAAGTATTCTTATTCCAAATTTCTCTAAACTATAACGACTGGTTCACTAGAAGTTGGGAAAAACAGGCAATAGCCGTCAGTCTCAAATGTTTGAAGCAATGCGCATGCGCAATATTTCGTACGCACGATTTTCAATGTTTACGTAATGAAGTGAATTTACACCGCAGTTGTCAAACCATAGCGAGCAAGAGAAGAAGGGTTTTTTTTACATCGCCTCCATATTTGTTTTGTTTTTCAAAATCTGTGCCGGCCTCAAAAAAATACCAGTAACCAAGAAAAAAAAACAGTGTTCAGCCACCTTAAAAGACCAGATTTTCAGTAGAAGAGAGTCATAGTTTTAAAAATTGGTTTTCGGGCCCGGAAAACCTTTAAGCATTTTCGAGAAACGCCGCCCTGATCTCGATAATTCACTCACTGGTTAGTCGCAAAAATCGGGGTGGCAACCATATGGTGAGGGTTCTTTGTATACAATAGTAAGTTTTGAGCTCGTACCTGTGGCTACCAGTTAAGTGCAGTCTGAACCAACCTCAAGAGTCAGATACCAGGCAGTTGTTTACAACCTCTAATTTCATTAGATCTGGTTAGGACGCAGCTCTACTGTTTTTAGGCTTAGGGTTTTTTGTTGCTTGTTTGAATGCTTCTATTGTTTTCTGAGCCAATCGCGTGGGCTGTTGTAATAGTGCGTACTGACCTCAAGGGTCTCCTTTTGTTCCTCCAGTGTCACAAATTGTGGCCGTTTTGTTCCTAAGTACTTCAGGAGGACAAGGTTAGAATAAGACAAGACGCTGCGGAAGCGTATACTTGGGCGTTGCAGGCGCGGATCCTGGATTTTGAAATGGGGGGTGAATTTTTGTAATGATGTAACAGAACCGAAGTAATAGTAATAGGCGTTTTTGCATTACATGCTGGACAGTGTGTTTGTGGGCTCAAAATGAATAAATTGATTGGTAGAACCAGTCATCGCTTATGCACATTCTCCACCTCAATCAGAGAAATCAGAGAAATCAAATATTATTTCAATATTTGAGGGATAAGAAAAAAAGAAAGAAAGAAGGGGGCTCAGAAAAAGGGGGCTGAAAATTCACCCATTTCACCTCCCCTGGATCCGCGCCTGCGTTATCTTTAGATCAATGGAGTGAATTCAGTTTTCAAGAATGGCCAGAACCGTGGGGTGCATTCACGAGGTGTAAAAAAAATAACAGACTGAGTGCCGAAAGCCTGGAAAACCAGCGAAGGAAATTACCACTTGAAGTCCACACAAGCCTTGTATTTAATAATCTAAACCTAATTAAATTCCACGGTTATTCTTGATATCAGCGTAAACATGCTGCAAAATGATCCTAAATTAAATTATTACAAACAACAACAACAAGCAAGCACAACAATAAGCTATTAAGTCTACAAATACCCATTTTACCGGATGAATATAAGCCAACTTTCACTGTTTTGCACAAACTACGTACTTAGACTAAATGGTTTGCTGCTTTAAGTTTGAGTAGAATTTGAAACGTGCACCTTTACTAGCAAAGGAAACAAAGGCTATTTCCGATATCACGAGCTGAGCTCTTCCCTTGCAAAAGGACTTGTACTTAAACTAGGGGTAATCGGAGCTTAGGAGAGTGCGTTCGATATGTTTGTAGGCGTACAGGTAGCAGTTGAGTGGGAGATCGATAGAAGACCTTCAGCAAACTCTTGAAATAGAAGACCTTCAGCAGACTCTTGAAATACGTTACGCTTTACGAGGATTCAACAAACTTTAAAACTTTAAAAGATGAAAACTTTACAAAAACAGAATATCAGACCTCAGCAAATGTTGAATAATGTTTGAAAGATAAACGCCGAGAACACGCGAATCATCACGTGAGTTAGCGCGTCGAAGTGAGGCAGAACGTAAGCAAGCGCCTCAGAGCGAGGCAAATGTGTGTCGACACAAAAGACCTTGCTTATTAATTGCATAGGACACCCAGCACAAATTAGGGGTTGCGTTCTCCTACCTCCAACGCAATAAGTCAATCCAACAACCTAGGTATTAACGGTATCACTGATACCTGTTTGATACAAGCCTTCGCTCAAGCTTCATCGCTTCTTGGGATCACTGAAAAGGTCATTTTGTGATTTAAATGTAGTCACTAGGTATCCCAAGTGGTACGTGCATGTATTAGACCACGGGCGATTTCACGCATGCGCAGACGTCAATCCCAAAAAATTAAACAAAAAATCTGGACCAGTAGCGTTACCTCTGGACGTGTTGCCTGAGCGGTGTACCATGACGAGTCTCCCCGAGATTTCGGCCCGCGGATCGCTTAACCAGCCCCCAGTTCCTCGATACCCGTCCACGACAGCCCGTCTGCCCCCGACGCGGCAGTGAGGGAGAGAAATGTCGGCCCCTAGACCATATGTGGCAGATCCCTTTCGTACTCACAGCTCAGTCCCAGTTAACTTAATATGGGATTTCGAGCGATATATATTTGAGATAGTAATTTCCTCTTTCATGTGGTATGCATTGGAGTAGACGGAAGTCCGGTGTCAGTAGACGTTTTGAAAAATTAGCGCATGCGTATTTGCCAAAATTGATAAACTGCTACTGATACGAGGCGAAACCTCAGTTGGCGTCTCTGACCAATCCTTGACACGCTCCGTACCTCGCGAAGCATTAACCCTGCGGCAGGAGATTATCAATAATAAAGGGTTTTAAGTGGCATAGTCGACTTTCACATGGGATTGGATCCATTTGGATTCGGTCCTGTGTAAACACATCCTTACATATCGAGAAAGGAAGCAACACAATACTACTGTAATAAACGTCGAAATTTGAGGTCTATTATGAAACCAAAAACGGATTGTCTTTCCGCAATTACTGAATGAGTGATATCGTAGAGGTCTAAAGAACTGACTTCAAAATCCTAGCATGTGAGACGGTAAGCTGTGTTTAACCGTGTAGAGCCCAGTATTACCCGTGTATAGCCCTGCAAAGCTGTGTACAACACAGTGTAGCAGTGTGCGGCCTTGCATGTCCCTTTAAAGTTCGGTATAGCCCAGCTTATCCCCGTGTAGATGTGTTTAGCTGTGCGTATCCCTGAGTAGCGTATATAGCCCAGTACAGCTGTGTATGCAACTGTTTTGCTATGTACAGCAGAGTGCAGCTATGTGCGGCCGTGTCATCTTTTTTTGCTCATTTCGGGCTAAATGGTAAGAAATCCCTTGGCAAAATAGGAAAAAATAGCCAATTTCACTGCCTTTGCGTTCCCTCGCGTTCACCTCCTGGTTTACTCTACTTTTGTGCATGCCCCGTCTTGCCCGGTCTAATTTTCAGAGTTACGCATGTGCATTGCAAATTTGAGGCCAACCATATTAGATATATGGTCCCGCATAGCCCTGTCGGAACCACTTGGGCTCCTTCGGTACGAATCCAATCGGACACGAATCAAGGGTTCGAAACGACTTTTGTACGAAACGAGGGAACCTAGAAACGCATGAGACTTGGAGCGGGGGGGTGCAGGGACTTGGAATAACATGTCAAGACCACAATTCTTAGGGGTGTGTCCACTGACCTATGTTTCGTTCAAGGGACAGAATCACAAACGAATTTATTTAATGTTGAAAGACAAGTTTGACGCCCCGAGAAATTCACATCTCAGTGACGTAACAAACTGTTTGCTTTCTTTTCTCAAAATTGTGCCCGCTCAGAAAGGGCACTGAAGTAAGAAGAGACACGATTTTTCGTCTCGTTTCTTCCGCATTCACATCGAAATTTGACCAGCCAAAGGCCCTGGACCTCGTTGTCCGAGAAGAACATCATTTTTTTCTGAATTGTTTGAAGAGCGGATGTCTGTTTTTGGATTGCTTGTTACTACTCCTGTACTCCAAGTACATCATGTCATCTGCTCCTGACATGGACGCCATCGAACCTTGGCGACGGGACACTAAAGAACTCTGAAAAATAAAGCCGGCAAATCAGTGAAATGCGGTCTTCAGTTTATAAGCCGGTGTGATAGCAATTATACCCCACACACGCGTGAAAACACCTCTGGAACCTACGGTATGCCTTTCTATGTCATGCGAAACTTTCACGTCCGACCTCTGCCATGCCTGGTAATGGGCTCCTGGCGTTACCCACTCACACATCCGTGACGTTGCCCCATCCCGCCCCTCTGATACACACTTAAGATCACCCCAACACATTAGTCATCCTCCCCCCCACCATACATAATCTCCCATGTTACCATCCCCTCCCCTGTAATCAGTAGACACACCATGCAGTGACTCCATTCCCCCTGTATACTTAACTCCTCCCGTCTCTCATCAAATGGCCACTGATCAGT
>BLFK01000717.1:977564-998669 GCA_014634185.1 Astreopora myriophthalma
TGACACTAGAGTCAAGAGTTAAGGGGAGAAACAGAACTAACAGCTGTCAGGCGGAAGGTAATTTCTTAGACCGCTTACCTCGCTAGCTTCCCAAGATCTCTTGCCAGTGAACGATACCATAGAGTACGTTGAAATGGCGATATTGCAATCTGATGACAGTAAAATGGAAAAGTGAGATCAACGTGTTCTGTAAAAGGGTCCTAGAAATAAGTGAATTTGAAATACCTTGGCAAAAATGAAACAACAAAATGTATGTTAGGGTGCTCAAATCTGGTCACTGCGCATGGCCTTCGGAAATTTCCCCAGTGGTAGTAACCCTGGGAATGATATTAAGGGTCCCCAGGAGGAAAAAAAAAACATAAAAAGGAGAAAATTGGCCAATTAGATAAACCAACAACAATTGCGCGAGCATAGAGCTATTGCTCATTGCACTTCCGAGACAGGCCTTTGATCAGCAAAGCTTCTCATTTGTATATTTATACTACTCACTGACGGGTTTATCTTTAGCGTCTGAAGTGAAGCGGCAGATGGTACGATCATCAATCGTGGACCACATCTTGAACTAAAAATCAAACGAAATCGAGTCACTGTACTTGTGTGAGCAGGGTGGAAATCAACTTGACTACGTCTAAAAGGATTCACGCTCCACAAAAAGTACCTGACTTTTCCACTGCTCTACAGCAACACCTATAAAAAACAAAAACGAAGAACACCCCTACTTCAACAGCTTTGCAGAAGATTTGTGTTGAGTTTAATGAACCAGGGCTGAAAATAACCCGCGGGAGACCCAAAGTGGCTCTCACCTGATGTACAAAGCACAAGGCATCGCTTCCTGACTGTACAAGCGGCCGTTACACCTACGAGAGTCTTGCCCGCTCCTGTTGAAATAAACATATGCTCAGCAACAATGCAATCATTTGTCTTAGAAAACGTTTATGGTAACAAGTCGAGAAGTGGTTACAAGCTTACCACAAGGAAGTACAATGACACCAGACCTCGCTCGACCATTACCAAACATTTTACGAAGGCTCTTTTCCTAGGGAAGAACAAAATAGTTTAGAACAGTTTTCAATTGACTGTCAAAAGTAATTACGTTAACTTCCCTCAAGTCGACCCTTTTTCAGCTCGGGCAACAGTCAGTCGTATGCTCGCTCGAGCCTCGAGGGGTTTCCAGTAAAGGGGGAGGGGGGTAGGGTAACGTGGGCTGATTAATTTAACAGGTGAAGTTCGAGCTGCGCTTCATACTGCATATCGACGTCTACATTCAGTTTTGTTGAAAATAATGCAAAAAAGTTTGTTCCTTGACATCTGCCAAAGCGCATGCAGACAACGGCTGCTCTCACTTGCATTTCATTCACCTAAATTGCCATGTGAAAGCTCTCTCTCTCTCCCTCTCTCTCCTTCTCCCTCTAGACGGAGGTCAGTGATCATACCTGATACGGCCGTAAAACTGTAGTTGGCTTCAGGTCAATGCTGCGAGAAAATTGAACAAAGACTTGTGATTCTCGTTTTTATTCATCAATTTAATTCCCATTAATCCATCTTGTTAAGCCGAATAACGAGAAAAGTCGAGGTCAGCATCATTTGATATGACACACAACCGCCCTTTGGAAGGCCTCCACTGTTTACTCCGTCCGAATGATTTCGTTTGGTAATGAAATCCATGCTCTTATCGTTCTTGCGGGGGAACTGCGTTTATGTTTGTTCGTTCCAGGACCGACTTCAACTGTCTGACCAGTTATTCGTGACATTTCTTTTTTCGAGCAATGGTCATTCCCAATATTTCAGAGCTTACACAACTTACTTCAGATCGGGATTAACTGTGTCGTTTTTGAAATCATATTCAGCCAGTAAAGGATAGTCCAACTCAATGCACCTGAAAACCAAACGGTATGTTTTCAAAGATATCATAAATCTATTTTTATTTTTACAGCCTCGGGAAGGGGGTGAGATTTCTTTATATATAGCCACATGACGTTATTTGGAGAGGAGTGGAGATTTATTCAAACTTACTTCCTTTGTAAAGTTTCAATATGTTCCTGAGCTACCTCAAAGGAATATGTTTGACTCTGAAAATAAAAGGTAATGAACTGTTACACACAAACATTTTCGAGAAATGATGGTAACTGTTAAGGAGTACAACGTAAATCCTGTTCGTCGTTCTTTCTGGTTTAAACTAACCTGGTTTCACTCTTAAGAGATTGCACAGCCATATATGGATTATTATTAACAACCAATGTTATCTTCAACTGCAAATACAAACTATTACGATGAACACAAGACCTGTGAAATTTAAAGATTTGATACAAATCTCTTGCAATACATACAGCTGCAAAAAAAAAAATCATAATGATAATAATAATTTTAACATTGTACAAACCTCTTCCTCATCTTCATCCTGGTCAATTTTCTCAATATAATCTGAGATGTCTGTTGGAATAGATGTTGCCTCTGATGATTGATCCTGTGCAAATCCAAAAATTCAACACTGGCCATTAAATTTACCTTTCCACATTGGCTTGAGATCACATATTTTGCCATGGTACATGCATGTTGTTGTAATTCCTTGCTAATTTATGGAAAGAAGTCTGAATGGGCTACTTGTAACAGCACTAAAAAAGCTGTTGTCACAGTCATCAACATCATCGTCATCATCATGGTCATCGTCATCGTCGCCGTCATCATTGTTGTAAGTGCTGCCATAGTCATCATCGTCAGCGTCATTATCAGCACCATCCTTATCATCAACATTTACCATAACTAAAATAAAATATTTCTTTATTTCTTTATTATCATCATTGTCATTGTCATTGTCAATGCCGTCGTTGACATCACACTAAGTGATGATTTGTAAGTTGCGACACACTGGTCAACACGTTACACATGAGGCAATAAACTGTCCATGCACCGTACCTGTGCTTCGTTTGCTTGGGAAGAGTTGCCGTTAGATTCCTGTGGTTTGTTCAGCTACATAGAAAAGAACAAATGGCAAGAGAAGACAGATTCTTGTAAAAGGATACAAAGTAAATACAATCTAACCAACAAATCTTGAACTCCTTCACGTGCCTGTATCTGCTGGCTCTACATCAATCCAAACCTGCCAGTTGTACTTTTAAACAGTTTACGTTTGTTGAGAGAATATTGCAATTAATTTTCCTGCTACTTAACTCCAACCACAAAGAGCAATCTTGCTTAAAAAGTCCTGCTATTTTACAGAATCTTCCTGAATTCATACATGTAAGGTTTTAAACCCCGACGTTGTTAGAAATTCAAGATCACAAATTGGTAAAGTGGGATCGCCTGGAATGTGAAGTCCAGCCAAGGGATAACTGTTGTTAATAACACTGATTGAACAAGATAATTTAACAGTGAGGATGCTATTCAGAAAGTGGCTCACTTAAACATGGTGATTTTAAGATCTGCTACTGACAGTAAACAAGTTTTAAACCATATGCAATGGTCAATGTCTACCTTCAATGAGGACTTTCCACCAACAGTAGACTTAACAAGTTGATCCTCCCCTAAAGCATGTTCAAGGTCTTCATCGGTTCGTTTGCGGCAATGCTCTACGTCACGATCCTGCAGAAGGTGCTGCAGAACTTCCTATCAAATCATAAGACATCAACAGTACAATTTAAAATAAATGTGGCAGAATTCACAATTAAAAAGAAAAGAAAAGAAATCCAGGTTCTTGCACACTAACACCCTCATAAACAAATTATTTTCCATTTCTTAGCAGCCTCCAATTTTTTTTTTCAGTTGCCATGATCTCAACATCCAACAGGATGTTGTTTAAAAACTTAAAATCTAATAATATTGTTAACAGAAAAATTGTCAAGCAATTATGACTTACTTGTTCACCTAATGACAGAATTAACTGCTGAATTCAATTCAGATCCCAATGCTTAGCAGTACTTTTTAACCTTGTTTATAACATTGTTGACAGCAGTTAAAATTGAACACAGCCACTACATACAGTTGTAAATAATTTCAAACCAGGAGTCATAATTTATCATAACGTGATGAAGTAAGATTGTCTGGGTGGGTTTAGTCCAGAGAAGGGCTGTTGTTGGTGATGCTGGCTGACATTTTGACCTGAGTGGAGGACTGTAATAACCAGATTTAATTCAATACAGACGATACATAAATTACATACACATCACATGAGAACAACATGGTATGTGACCGATGTACCGCAAGGACAGACTTTCATACTTCATCAAGTTATAGCAGAATTATGTACTGGTACACATGTAACATACTGGAAAGCTACTCTCCACAAAGTATCTGTTGTGCTTCAACACCAGCTTCACTTTGCCGTAGCTTAGTGTGCAGATCTGAATCAATGAAACCAGAACAAAATATTATTATTGATAAACTCTTTTATGAAAAAGGGCACAAATTGCACATGCAAGCAACTTGTAGAGTTGATGATACTGATGTCAAATTGCTTAATTAACAGGCTGCCACAGAGTTCATTGTGTCTCAAAAATGGGCCGACCACGTCAGGCATGAAAAGTGAAATATGCCGACAAGGCCACACACCTTAATAAACTGGATGATTCCATCAGGAATTGTAGTTTTGCTCAGGCGTCGTAAATATTCGATGATATCACTTGTCTGGATAAAAAAAGAGTGTTAAGCTCAAAGAGATTTACAGTTTCATTAAAAAAAATTATCTTGTAAGAGAATGGTGATTTTGCATAGATAGTAATATAAGGGATAAGAATATGAGTGTAAAAGATTAATATTTTTACCTGAAGACCAACTGATACAGCTGCATAAAGTGAATAGGCAGTCAGTCTGAAATACAAGAAAAGTTTGCACCCAACAGTTTGTAAATGAAATCATCCTTTTCAAATACTGGTAATTCAATGACAAAATACAAAGAAACATACATGTACAGCTACAGAAAATGAGGAGTCCTCTTTTTCTTGTTGGTTGTTATTGCATTGCCTCACTTAAATTGGAAAATGGGGACTGAGTAGGGACATATGTAATAAATTAAAGTCACCATCTTGAAGTCCAAATTAAAGTTTTGTCTCTGACTGAACTGTTTGTGATAAAAACAGTTCAGCAGCTCTTTTGACTGAAAAACCCTACATTTCACCACAGATAATATCACAGAAATATTCAAATTATTTGACCGGCTCCTAACTAATTTCATTTTATCAGCAAGGTAAAGAATGCCATTCATTCCATTTCCTACCTGTACTCATGGATATGCTCTGGTCTACAAACAGGCTGTTAAGAAAAGAAATTCATTCCTTCAATTCATTTCTAAAAAAACCGCACTTCACAACCATTTCTTTCATCCTTTCATGGGGAAACACGCGTGAGCCCAACAAATTGACCCACTCTCAAATGTGTGGCTTCATAGCTCAGTTGGTAAGAGTACTGCGCCGGCATTGCAGAGGTCGTGGGTTCCAATCCCGTTGAAGTCACTTGAATTTTTCAAGTGCATATATGAGACAATTGCTTAAATTGTCCAAGAAGTGTGAGGATCATTCCTTCAATTCATTTCTAAAACACCGCACTTCACAACCATTTCTTTCAAAAGAAATTCAATAGACCATTTCCGTGTTTGCACCAGCCTCTCTTTCGAAGCGAGCCTAAGCACAAAAGTTTTGTGATCGTAATCAGTTTTACTTTGTATATGAATAAAAACTTATTTTTGTAAGAAAGACTTTGCACTTAGATTCACTTTGAAAAAGAGGCTGAAGTGAATTCGGAAATGGCCTATTATTCACAGACCTGTTGTTATAACCAACAACAGATCAAAAGTGAAGAAATCAATGATTGGCATGATTGAAAAATGGCTCAAAAGACAGTGTTCAGCAAGTATGAGGTTATAACGCTTACCTCTGAAATAGCAATAAGAAAGTCATGAGCGTGTTTATACACAGGAGAAAAAGACTCCAAGAATATGTGTCCATCAGGAGCCTGTGAAAAATGTACAAGAAAAAATACATGAATTTGAAAAAAGTCTGTCTCATGAAAAACATATCCCACACTATCAACTGTGGTTCTTAACATGCCCAAAGAAACTCACCAAGCATATAAAAAATGGTCAAAACAATTAAGACCATAATTGAAGGGCAAAAACATCAAAGCCAAGAGACTTTTGCAGGGGCATTTGTCACTTGGCAAAATTGCAGTCAAATAGGCCAATTTAGATATATTAAAATTCACTCTTAAACAAAACTCATCATCTTGAGGCTCTGAAGAATAAAATTCAAACAAATCTTCACTTTATTCTCCAGTGCCTCCAAGTCATATTTGATTGAAGTTGAATTTTAAAATATCAAAATTGGTCTAGTCTGCACAAAAACCAACACTTAAGTTCTAGAATGAATGTCCCCAAGCCAAACAAGGAAAATAAAGACTTTGGCAATAGGATGACAATGCAGCATGAAAAAAAAAGAAAAACGTTCACCATAAATGATCTACATGTAATAACCCCCCCGGGGTGTGAGTGGGCATTTATTAGATCATTTATGGTTAACCAGTTCTATACTCGTGTCAAAAAGGGTTAATATTTTTTAATGTGACACTGTAAAGCCTTAGTACAAAATCAACAATTATTACAAACATATATCTCTTCAAGCAATAAACTTATAAAGAGGTGGTGTTCTATGTAACATCACATGCTGTGGCTCAACATTAAAATAGGAGTTTCTCACAACTTGAGATAAGCTCAGAAAAGCATTAAGTAATTAGATGCACACCAATTTTGATAAGCATCACAAACTGTCCTCTTGATCTTCTTCTCAACTTCAACATCACTTGTGCCCAGAAATACAAGCAATAAATGCCAGTGTCTCCAAAACTGTGGTTTTCAACTAAATATAAACAGTTGCATTTACCCTAACCTAGAAATAACCCTAACGCAAACCCTAACCTTATTGTTAGAAATAGGCACTAGACGCTTCATGGTGAATATCAAAATTGAGCATGCATCTAATTACTTGCATTTCTGGACATAAGTGCACAACTTACCACCCACAGGGGTCTGGAAGCATGGTCCATTTTCAGCTCTATCAGCTTACGATAGTCTTTGGCTCCAAACTCATCCTTTTATTTAATTAAACATATTTCTGTTAATATTCTCAACTGCTGAACAGAACATACCAGTATGTCAAATTAACAGAACAAAATCAAGCAAAATTTTAAATGGTCAAACTCACTTCATTTGCTTCATCTCTCACAGCAGCAGACGATGACTTTGGAGCAATCTCTGCTACAAATAATATATGTACACATAAGGAAATATCTTTTTGCTTTCCTTGACAAAAACTAGTTAGTGTTCTCAAGGAGGAAAAGAAAGGAAATATACCTTTCTACAGAGGTCGAAAACACACCATTACAATAAGGAGAAACTAGAACCAAATTTATGTAACTGTAAGATTACCGGTAGTGAGTCAATCACTATAAGTTATGAGTAAACTAATGTATCGTTTTCCAGGGGTTACCTGCAGACAGAGGTTCCTACCTTTATCCTTCCCTAAGAGTGGGACATGCAAGTTTAAGTATTATTTGGATGGGAAATGGGAGGTGAAGACCAGAGTATTATTGCTACCCAGAATTATATAGGAACTACAATAACTCCACATTTCCTCTTCAAACAGAGGAATCTTTTAAACAGTTGAAAACCTTGTTGCACCTTTGACTTAAAAAAAAAGGGCCCGGTTGTTCGAAAGCCGATTAACGCTAACCCTCAATTAAAAAGTAACCAACGTTTTAATTTCTCCGGCCCCTCTGAAAACACTCTCAAAAAGTGGTTAGACTAAAGCAAAAGAAAAGTGTAAGTCACAAGTGACAAGCAAAACTCTTCCAGGAAAATCTTTGCGAACTGGTAAATAAACTAGAATCAAAGTTCACTCTAACCCAGGGTTAGCTTAATCAGGCTTTTGAACAACTGGGCCCAGGACTACATTAATGTACATTTAAGGCCCAGGGTACAGTGGTTCAAAGCAAGATTACACTGTATCGCTTGAGCTCTAGTTTGTAATCCCTTTAGTCCCCAGGAAAATATAGGACAGCTTTTCTCCCAGGGGAGTGTGTCCCTCGAACAAGTAATATACCTTGGGGTCTGGGACAGACCTTAAGTGTAAAAATAACACACTTCTCCCAGTATTTCTCCATAAAATCATCATTATCTGCAAGGCTTAAGGGCTCAGGTTACATCTGACTAGTGTATAACCTGGATTAAAGATCATGACAATGTCACATTATAGGTTTTGATAACACAGTCATATCCAGGGATTAGTCCAAATTGGTCTTTGAACAACTGGGCTTGATATGGTAAGATGTATATGCATTTGTATACCATCATCCATGGCTTCCTCATCGGCATATTCATCCTCATCCTCCGCCTGCCCAAACATAACAAACTGAGTGAGTCAATGTGACGTAGCGGTAAGTAATAAAAATTACGCACTATTGGATCGGTAGAAACTTTTAAGAATTCAATTAAGACTTTTCTTTTTAAGCAATCTTTTTAATAGTGGGCATGGTACGAATTTTTTTTTTTTTTTATGTAGTCAATTTGAGCTGTAATATATCATTATATTTGAATTAGTCGAGATTTTAATTTAATATCTAGAGACATTAATTGTAAAGCGCTATTGATCTGTTATTGTAAATAGCGCTCTATAAGAAATAAATTATTATTATTATTATTATTATTATTATTATTAATACTCCATTGTGACTGTCAAAACCACCACTGAACTGGTTAGCTCAGTTGGCAGAGCACAGGACTATTGTGCGAGAGGTCGGGGGTCGTGGCTCGGCCAGACCATCACTTAGGGTCTTTAAATATCTGAGGAGAAGGTGCTCCCTTTGTAATGACATCTTCAAAATTGAAATGGTTAGATTGTCTTGTCTTTTCAGATAAGGACAATAAATCGAAAGTCTCGTCTCACAACCTAGGCCTGGTTCGTAAATAACTCCATGGGGCATTAAAGAACCCACACACTGTTTGCGATGAGTACGGGACGTAGATCCCGGTGTTGTGGTCTCTGGCCTTAGAAGGGGCACACTATCAAATGGGGCTTTGCTCTGTCGTGTGACCCCCACCAACTGCATTGGTGGTGAAACTCAAGTAAACTAAACTAAAATAATAAAGATTGCAGTACTCTTCAAAACACCTTGCTTTTCTTTGCCTTTTTTGATGACTTTGAGGCTGTCAAAGAAAATATGTGAAACGTTATCACAGCTACAGTAAAAGAGAGACGTACTGAGGTACATTAAGGCTGTTTTGCAGTTGATTTATTTTTCGCAAGTACATGTTAGTATTTGCTCACCAAGGAACAGTAATTTGCTAGATTCAAACAACAAATTTTTAGTGTCAAAGGATTTTCAATTTCTCTCATAATATTTTTTTCCCTTCCTGATGAGGGCAGATCCTACTTGGGAAATCACAGGTAAAATAATAGTTGTGATACAAAAGGTTTTAAAAGACAACATACGACTTACCGTCATCTGTTTTGCGCTTATGGCCTTTCATGACGACTATTTACAGCTCAAACAACTTGTCATATCCTGGGACAACTTCTACGGCGCATCTCCGTTTTCCCTCACAAGTACAGATCAACCAGGCGTTCTATGCAAAAAGGCGAGGGCTTGGAAACCATCGAGACTACGAATGCCTTAACCCACCCCTACAGCAAATCCTTCTGAACTTTCCACAAGCTGCAAAAAGTAACATGAAATTCTTTCCAAAGCAGCGAAGGTTTGGGTAAAAGAGATAGCTTCAAAAGAACAGTTTCACGCATTTTACAAATACCATTTCAGTTCCTCGAATAAAAATTAGAGAATTAATATCATGGGTGACGAATTACTCCTTAATTTTGGGGTGAAATTTCAGCGTTAATTTACAATTTCACATGTGAAATTACAATTTATTTTATAGGTACTGATGAAATACCGGGATTTTTCCTTTTACTAAAAAATCATATCTTTACGGCGCGCAGTAAACATACTATTTTTCTCTCTCACGTGTGACCATGGCTACTAACATGATTAGCCAATTACAAGAGAGCTTCCAGCTCAGGCGCGCGGCCGGTTCTTTTGAAATTTCATTCACAAAATGGCTCGGAGGTGCGAAGACGGTGCAGTTCGCCACGAAGAATGTCGAATATAAGTATTATTTTCTTTATTTCTCCTTTATAACTTTATATCCGAGTTTCATAACCTCTTTGTGACAGGCATTTTGTGATAGGTGACCGCTTAAATGGCACTATTTTGCTGTTTCGAAAATGAATAATAAAAAAAAAGTTTTGTTTTATGTAGGAATTTCATCAGTATCCGTAAAATAAACAGAACATTACATGGCCGCTTGGGAATACGAATTTTATCTTATCTCACTCGTTCGCTTCGCTCACTCGTGAGAGATACTTTCAGCACTCGAAGATAAAATTCGTATCCCCGCACGGCCATGTAATATCTTGCCATGGCAAATTTTCCTACGGTGCCAAAATGGCATCTGCTGAGCGTAATTTGTCACCCATAATATTAATCAGTAATCAAATGGTATACTCGTGAAATTACGGAATAATTTCACTTGCGTTTTGTCCAAAATCAAATAATTTTCCTAGCCTAAAGGTTCGGGAAATTATTTGATTTTGGACAAAACGCGCGTGAAATTATTCCCTAATTTCACTCGTCACCATTTGATTACCCATACTTATTTTGTATTTATCTTTTTGCAAAAACCTGCTGGACTCTCCCTTCCCACCCGTATGAGATTGAGACCATAAATTCATGCAAAAGCACACCCTATTCGTGCCCAGATCATGCCTGGGTTTGGATGCACATTTTCTGCACGTGGAACAGACGAAGTGTTTGCGACTAGCCCAGAATTTCATACCGGTTTCATCTTCAAGCTGTGAACATGACGAAGTTTGTCCTTGTAATCTGCTGCATTTTATCTTTTGAAATTGTTTCTTCTCTCGCAAGTGAAGACAAGTGCATCAAGGGTCTCTATCACAAAGCTTCGCCTTCTCCCGAAACAAGCGAGTTCAAGGCTTGTCATGCATTCAAAGAAAAGAGTTGCTGCACCGCTGAGTTCACTGTGGAGCTGGTTGCTAATGAAACGCGGAACTTATACAACCATTCGTGGCATCGATGTGGACAGTTGTCCGAAAAATGCCGACAATTTTGGATCCAACAGGTTTGTTTCTCCCTCTACCACTTATGCATTACAATTACGATATACACTTCAGCTTGTATGACCGTATTCTTTGCTTGCCAAAGAGCGGCTAGAAGCTAAGCCCGGAGTCCTGGGTCATCTCTCCGTAAAGTTCCCAGCTTTGCCAGAGGAGTCAAACTCTGGAAATATGGTCTCGACTTTTCTCTGCTGAATTGAAACAAGCCCTGGAAAGATTTCCGTACAGCTCCCAACATTAATTATACATGCATATTCCTACTAAACCTCTTCTAAAAAGAACGAGTGTGAATAGAGTTTTGCTAAGAATGTGCAATCCCCGTGCATAATGAAGTAAGGGCCTGTACGGAAATCTTGCCAAACTTTCTAGCAAACAACACTATGAAAAAGAACTTGTAATTTGAAGAAACTTGTGCAAGCTCCCAATATTAATTAAGCCATACAGTTGTAATGTAGTTTAATGCAGTAAAATTATGAACTGGGGACCTGTACGGAAATCTTGCCAAACTTACTAGTAAACAGCACTGTGAAAAAGAACTTGTAATTTTAAGAAACTTGTGCACTTTAAGGAAGAAGTGCAACTGGTATCTTTATTGGGCTTAATGTCTTTTATGTGGTTGGATACAGTGACGGTACAATGTATGCTTGACCTTATTTGTGTATATTGTATACATTAATTCCTTGCAGGAATGCTTTTACCAATGTTCTCCAGACATTTATAAATACAAATTAAGTGGAATAGAAGGTGCAATTAAAGGTATTACCAGTATATTCAGTTCTTTACGTTTTCTTTTTGTCAGTTACTAAGTTAGAAAATTATGCAGTATAGCGTGGAGTGCATTCAATTGGCCTTATTCCGGAATAAGAACACCAAGCTTTATTCTAAAATCCTCGTTTCCATACAAAATTCTATGGAGACATCTTCCTAAACTTGCATCCAAAGAAATATCTAGAGCTTATTGTTTGTTTTTATTCCAGAATAGGGTCAATCAAATGTGCCCTTAGTTTTTAGGGCACCACTGAGATTTGCATAGGCTCACACCTGATTCAAATCCTATCTGACTCTTGCCAATTTCTCTACACTTCTTAATCTGCCTGCAGCCAGTTAAGAGCTTTTAGCCATGTGGTGTTAGGAGAGCCACTATCTGAACTGCTGGATCACCAGTAGTAATAGAAGCATCAATACGTTCAGTATACCCTTTCAAATGCAGAGCAGTGGTCTATGCCGATGCTCTTTGGCCAAATAAGTTGCAGGTTGCATGCTTGCGCATGAAAGCACTGGGGCACTTTTGAGCAAAATGAAAAATTGGTCTAATACTGGATATTATTAACATTCAAGATTGCTCTCTGAGGCCTTTGATATTAATAATGGAGCCACCCCCAGATGGAGTCCTGCTGAATGGACATGAAATATATTATTCTGTGAAATATTATTAATCTGAGGGTTTGGTCAAGAATATAAGGATACATTTGAGTTCTTTACAAGCAGCAATTACTGGTACTGTATTGTTTTTGTTTGTTTTGTTCAGGTGTGCCCATTTGTTCTGGCTTCTGTGACGATTGGTTTGAAGCGTGCAAGATGGATCAGATTTGTGTGGAGAATATCCTTGAAGACTACAACTTCACTATTCATGGAGAAAACTTCTGCCCAGCTGACAAGAACTGTACCAGCTATGAATTGATGTATGGCAGTGGGAGAAACCTCTGTGAGAAAATGTGGGCAGGTTCCTATAACTACACCAAGGCAAATACTGATTATTCTAACTGCCTGATGATGGATGGCTCCGAAGCATCAACTGCTGCAACAGGTTTCTCTGTTTCAGGGTGTGCTTTGTCAATGATTTTGCTTGCTATGGCACTTGCTATGGCATGCTATGGCATGCATTGAGTGCAAAGCACCATCTCTGAAAGCTGAATTTTATACATATATAGATATATATTATTTATTTATTTATTACTTTTTTTTTTTTTTTTTTTTTTTTTTTTTTTTTTTTTTTTTTTTTTTTGCTGTGGGTGATTGATTCACTGAAGGCACCCTGCTGATGCATGTTTTTGTTTGTTTTATTCAGGTGTGACGGATGGCTCCGAAACATCAACTGCTGCAAAAGGTTTCTCTGTTTCCGGGTGTGCTTTGTCAATGATTTTGCTCGCTATGGCACTTGCTATGGCATGCATTGACTGCAAAGCACCATCTCTAAAAGCTGAATTTTATACATATATAGATATATATATTTTTTTATTTAATGTAGTCAAATGTAATTTAACGGAGTTAACAACAAAGAGCGGCTGTGTTCCCTCAAGGGTCTGCGGATTTGTTATGCACATGTACGAGTGCATTCACCTATGTCAACTTTCCTTCGTGCCCAATGGTGTTTTGTGAGGCGCTTGCGGCAGGGGTCTGCGCTCCCCTGCATTTAGCGATGTTTGTTCTTGCACACGCCAGTGCATGCGTGGAGCCAGCATTGGTAAGCCTGTGCAGTCAGCGGTCTTCCATTGTCCACATGCGCGTGGATCCCTTTTGTTTGTTGTAGCACCATTCTACGTTTGAGCACAGTTTCTGGATTGTTCCCCCCCTACCCTTCCCCATATTTCCACTGTATATTCTATATCAGTGTGATGGGTGCCCTTCTTCCCTTCTGCGTGGGGGCTCATGGCTGGGTTGCCAGGATTTGCCAGCCATGGGAGCAGTCTCATCTAGGAGCTAGCTGCCAATAGTGGAAGTTCCTGGTTGTCTGGGGCACCCAACCTCCATTTAGCGATGCTGTTGTTAATTTTTTTTTTTTTTTTGCTGTGAGTAATTCACTGAAGGCACCCTGCTGATGCATGTTTTTGTTTGTTTTATTCAGGTGTGACGGATGGCTCCGAAACATCAACTGCTGCAAAAGGTTTCTCTGTTTCAGGGTGTGCTTTGTCAATGATTTTGCTTGCTATGGCACTCATGCAGTGAGTGCAAAGCACCATCTCTGAAATCTCTGAAAGCTGAATCAAATAACCCTGGTTCCCTGACTTGCGGCAAGTAATAATTCAGGAATTTCATTAGGGCTTGGATATCAGATAATTCGTCATCAATAATATTTTCCTAAACTTTCAGGCTAAATTGTGATCACGTGAAGGGGTGCATCATATAATAGTGAGAGCAAGGCTGCCTACAGTGTACCTCTTGTAGTTGGTACAAATGAGCTAAACTTTCATTTTCAATCTGTATTCTGCATGGTTTTTGCATAGTAAGAAAAACAAAAAGGGTTTTTGTTTTCGACTGAATCAAACCTGTAAACTGGGCATTGGTAACTGATGAGTTGTAAAAGATAATGGCATGACTTGCAAGCATGAAGCATGGTGACCTTAAGTTGTGTATGTCAAATTTAGGTGTGGGCACATAATGTAACTTGATGGGTAAATCCAGCACAGTGATTTCTTATTAGGATTAATGAAGTGCTTCAAAGTAAACATGAATTATACTTTCTCCTCTTGTGTGGCCACATTGGCAACAGTCTTTATTCTTGGGTTATTTATTTATTTTAATTAATTAGTTTAAAAGTATACTATTTAAGACTTCTTTGTACTTTTGGATAATAACACTACCTGCCTAGAGTAGCATTTGCTATTGTAACAGTAAAATAAGGAGCGAATAAACTTGAAACTCTTCTTTGAGCAATGGAAGAATGCTTTCTCAGATTCTGGAAGGAAGGGATTTGTTTGGGTGGGGAGGGGTGGCAAGGGCTAAGAAGAAGGTATGATCACCACCATCTCTTGCCTCATCCCTTGCAAAATCTTTAACATGTCACGCTATTCGCCCGCATGCTTTGCTCTTACCTACACGGCCGTTGCGTTAGACGAAGGAGGACACTACCAAATCTGGTGCATATTTTGCGGTCTCGAGTATTGGGTACCCTGTGTGGTTAAGTGAATGGCAACCTGGGGCTTGCTTGCAAACTTACAAAACGTCACACTGTACGCACGGACGCACGCCAGTTATCAACCTCGTTCCCAGGGTCTCCCTTCTCTGCCTCCCAGAGAAGAGAGACCCTGGGAACGAGGTTGGCCAGTTATTCTTTACAGGGTGACCTTCTGAGAGTATCCGTTAGATTACTCTACGTGAAAATACTGTCCAAATGCGCAACGATATTGAGCAGTGGCAGTGCTTTAAATAATGCAGTACATATCACATAATTACCGCTACTGGCCGTTGTTTAATTTCGGTAAAGGGACATTTTCTCATGGTTTTTGAAAGAATATGCGTCGGAGGAACAAGATTCAATCATATTTACCATTTTTTGAGCTCCTATCGATTCTGGAGTCCCGCCTCGATGGAGACACGCTAATAAATGAGGTGTGATCAAAAACAAGGGGAAAGATATGGATATCAGATCAATCGCGGCCTTATTGGCTGCTTTCTTTGCTGTCAAATCAATTATAAAATCAGAGCTCGCGGAAGCCATAATTCCAGATAGTATCCACGGTACAGCCCCCACTAAACGGGTCTATATATAACTGAAAAATTTGCATTAAACTTACACCACATACATGTAAAATTTTTAGCCAAAAGCTTATTCAGTATGCATTAAATTAACGAAATTATACACTTATATACTGAAAAACATTTTAGCCATAAATTATTGGCTAAATTTGTCGTATATAGTATACCGACATTCAATTTAGCCGTAAATCAACGGCTACATTTGCCCTTCATAAATTACCGAGGACAAACTTAGCCGTTAGTTTACGGCTAAATAAAGGGCCTTTTTTATTACTGAGACAAACTTAGCTGTTAATTTATGGCTAAATAAAGGGCCACATATATTACAGAGGACAAACTTAGCGGTTAATTTATGGCTGAGTTGTCTTCATATAATAATCCGAACAACTTTTTGGCTAATTTTTTGATACGTTTGTACAGAGAGTTTGTTGCAAAATTCGCCATTGTCTAAACTTTCTTGTCCGACGAAAATGTTTGATCGTTTAACCGGCCAAACGAGAACGACAGTTGACGAGAGTTGAAACTCTCGCACGAAGGAACTCTCATGCGCTCTCGGCTTCTCTCGTCTATCCTTCAGAGCTCTCATGGAATTTGAAGCTGCTCCAGTTTTCCATGAGAGTTGGGGAGAGAGTTAAAGAGTTTGAACTCTCGCACTCGCTTGGCCCGGGCTTTAATAGCGACCTTTCTTTCCTATCATTGTTAAATTTCCGGTGATCAACTAGAAGGCCTCTGTGCTCCTTTGACCACTACTGACGCACATTAATCTTCCTGTAATGTCTGTAATTGAAGGGCTGTCTGAATAACCGTTGTAAGTCACTTTTTTTCATGATATTTTGGTTATTTCATGAAATCGCGGCCAAACTTCGAGCAATGAATCCCTATGCATTCAATTGTTTTTCCATTTTGTTATTATTTAATTACACAAAAATGTCAAGAAAACCGCTCTAACATATCAGAGGCTTTTCAAAACTTCATCGAAGACGCGATTGTTTATGGTGACAGGAATAGGGAAAAAGGCATCAGCACTTCGGCACCAAATAAAACACAATTCTAGTTAGGTTTGTTAGTAAAAATTAACATTAGAGACCTCAACTACTACGAAATATCTGTTTCGCCATGTCTTTACTCCGGGTCTACCGGGTAACATCTATGACGTCATGGCAAAATGAAGAGAATAAAGTGATGCACCAGGTATCCATTGCGTTATGTTTATTTTCGATTAGTGGTTAAGTTTATTTTAAAATTGTAATAATCATCAGTTCTTAGTAAGCCATACTGAGCGTATACAAAATCTAACGGTACTGTGTGTTTGTCCTTTTTTAACATTAACTAACCGTGTTACGGTACCAATTCGGTTGTGCTACGTGCATAGTTGTGAAATTTTCAACAATGGCCGCTTTTATACTAGAGACGCATTATCCGTCTAGACGAACTATCTTCCGTTGTGCGCCTTGAACGACGCACAACGAAAGATAGTTCGTCTAGACGGATAACACGTCCTGTGCCCGTCTTTATACTAGACGAACTTAACAGACGCAGAGCAAATTTTTGCCCAAGTTCGTCCCAGACGGATAATGCGTCTTTTATAGTTCGTCCCGTCCTTATACTAGACGAATAAAATGAGGGACGCATAATTCGTCTGGACGGATTATGCGTCTCTAGTATAAAAACGGCCAATAAAGCGGTATTTTGAATTTTTCCCACAGACAATTAGGCCAGTGTATGACATTAATAAAGCCGGTCTGACTTGTCAGCCTCATGACACACGATGTTTTCCAGTCCAGTGAGGTAATTGAGGAAAACGACGATGTTTGTTTAAAAAAGAAACTGTAGCTTCAAGTTGCTTTGACTTACCAACTAAAAGCCTATAACACACACACACACACACACACACACACACACACACACACATTTCGTAATCCTAGGGGCATAAATAAGCACATTTATTAATCCTAGCCGTCTGAGTTTGTTGTCGTTTCACTGCAGATGGATTTGACAACAATGGCTAACGCCTATTAAGAATGGGATAAATAAAAGTATATGCGCTCGCCGTACGTATCTTCAAATTATATAAAAAAGAATTAATTTTGTCAAACACACGCATGGCCTTATGAGACATTTGTGTGTGCTTCGCTTTATTAGCTTCCTTGGCGTGGGAAAGTGGTTGTTAACTATAAGCTCCTTTTTTCGTTGCCATCGAATTCTTGGAATAACAATGAAAAGGTGTTGGCCACTTATGGTAGGTCATTTATCAAATGGAGTGTGCTTATCGTCTGTCATTCGCCGAGGCAACAAGTTTTACGCGCGGTGTGTTTCCTGTTAAGCCCCGTTTCACGAGAAAATCATTTTAATAAAACTAAATTTTTATCTTCTGGTTCTACCTTCATCTGTGTTAGATAGCTATAGATTTGACCAGCTAACCTGTCGCTGCATATTTCCGCCGGTCAATATAATTATATCAATATTCTTTAATTTCAGTGCACTTTATCGCAAGTCAAGTTCCGCTGGTGTTTTGACTTTAAATTTTCCTCTTTAACTTCTTTCACTGTTACTTCATCTAACAGAGACCCGTTGAGCGGTTGAATTGATGTTGAGCACCGGGAATAAAACATTTCTCGAATTGTATCCTCGCTGGACCTCGCAAGTACGAGTGCATGTAAATCTGAATCTGTCATGCGAAGATTTCGACGCTGTTCAGCGTGAGTGAATGACAATCAGCTTTTTGATCGCCATGGCAAACAAGAGGGCATGAGATAACAATCTGACTTCGGATTTTTCCATTTTTCATTCAACAAACTGCTTTGAATTTTACCTTTGGCAAATGAAAGACTGTTTATCATCTTAAAATGACTTCTCTCACTGTTAGTTAATCTAACAGAGACCCGTCGAGCGGTTGAATTGATGTTGAGCACCGGGAATAAAACATTTCGTGAATTGTATCCTCGCTGGACTTGGCAAGTACTTGTGCGTGTAAATCTGAATCTGTCATGCGAAAATTTCGACGCTGTTCAGCGTGAGTGAGTGACAATCAGCTTTTTGATCGTAATGGCCATCAAGAGAGCATGAGATAACAAACTGACTTCAACAAACTGCTTTGAATTTTACCTTTGGCAAATGAAAGACTGTTTATCATCTTAAAATGACTTCTCTCACTGTTAGTTAATCTAACAGAGACCCGTCGAGCGGTTGAATTGATGTTGAGCACCGGGAATAAAACATTTCGTGAATTGTATCCTCGCTGGACTTGGCAAGTACTTGTGCGTGTAAATCTGAATCTGTCATGCGAAGATTTCGACGCTGTTCAGCGTGAGTGAGTGACAATCAGCTTTTTGATCGTAATGGCCATCAAGAGAGCATGAGATAACAATCTGACTTCAACAAACTGCTTTGAATTTTACCTTTGGCAAATAAAAGGCTATTTATCATGGGACAACTCTGACACCCCTCGCTGATCTCGGCTGCAGACAGTTCAAAAGGGAACTGACTTTCACAAATTCCTTCAGTGGTTTTTGCATCTCGTCGTGAACTGACTTCTGTTTTTGCGCGAAGAGGTAAGACATGAATCCATTGCACTGATGGCAGATAATATGTAAGAATTTAGGAAAAAAGCTATGAGAACTTTTGGATTGTACGTGTATTTCATTTTGAGGGGCTCTTTTTTGGTTGGTGAGGCAACACCCATAACACCGACACATTTTAAGCACGGTTTCTCGACTTTCTTCATTTAATAATTTCCTATATATTCTTGCACTGTTACAATTCTCCATTTCATTTCACATCGGCAATGAATTCGACTGGTTTTATTCTAGGTCCACGGACTGACTAGAAAAAACAGAAACAGCTGGTGTGCAAATTTTCAGCGTCAGTTATGAAAGTCAATATTCTAGTCGCACTGATATTGGTATCAGTCGGAGCCTTAAATGTTGCAGACGGTTTAAGGTAGGGTATGTGCGGTCTTACTTCCTGTATTAGCTTGATTCTTAACCGATTTTTCTCGTTCCATAAGACATTAGCAAGACTCGGCTCGAAGAATGGTGGTTGCTGGGGGTAGCTCATGATCAGTGGATTAGTATCAGAGATTATGAGAGAGAAATTAAATTCGAGCATTATGCATTTTAGCGTCACCCTAAAAATCATAGCCTCACACTCACTTTTTCTTATAAGAATGTCTAATTTTAGAGCTGAGGCTGAACGTTCATATATTTTTTTTCCGATTTGACCCTGGAAACGTTTTAGGTGGGTTATCTTCTTGTGGCATTTCGTTGATGTCAACCTCAACGTTCTTATAAAAAAAGGTTCTTGTATAGTAAAAAAAAAAGAGTGTAAGCCAAAAACTACGCTCGTGTCGTATAGTATTATGCTCATTTGATGATGGATAAGTTTTACGCCCTTTCTTGGCCCTGCACAAATAATCTCCGATCCATATATAACTCAGTTAAAAACCCAACATTTTAATGTTTCAAGTACAAGCAACAAACACTCAAAATGTCTTGAGTTCGATAGAACTCTCCATGGGATGTTCTCTGATGATTTGTTCTCCGTATCACCTTTCCGGCATCTATCTCTTGTTAAACTTTAGCATCAACGAATACTCAATGTAGTCTTGTAGGGCGAGGTCTTGCAAGTTGCAAATGACTAAAATTGAGCTGAATACTTACAGAAAGCTAAAGAAAGGTAGATAAGAAAATTCAAGATAAGATTAAAAAACTGTTTAAATGAAATGTCCACGAGCGGGTGTAAAGAGCTTTCGTAAACTGATTTAATTGGAACAACAAAAACCTCTCTCGCTTACAAAATTACTCTTACTGAAGATAAGTTCGCTTTTCCTTTTGTCTCGATTGATTTCTTTTTCTTGTGTAACATAAACCTATTTCCGTTGTAATGCTTAATGAAGGACATATGTAGGCGACACGCCTTGAAAAATGTCAATCTTAAGAACACGTTCCCTTATTTCGTAACGACATTGTACAAAATCACGACAGAGCAGCTACATTATCTTTGATCAGAATTATGTAATTGCTATTGGAGTAGAACATTCGGCATCTCGTTCCTTCGATAGCCTTACTTAATTAAAACAGCCAGGGGAAATAGATATTTTTAGAAATGCATGTAGGTACACAATTTTAACAGCTTGCACTATCCTCTTAATCCTTGAACTTCGTTATCCAAAATGCATGAAGAGTCATCTCCAATTTTTAATTCACTTCAGTTCCAAAATGCATCCTCAACAGAAAATCCTTTTATTAATTTATAGCCAGCGAACAAAACAATTCGCTGCCACCAAGAAGCTCAAGAAACTGCTGCCACGTTTGAACAGTGCAAACTCCACTGATGAGCTTGTAGATGCGATGAAACTAATTGAACAGTAAGTACGTTTCATGACTTTTGTAAGTCGCTCAGGGACGGCGCAGAGGGAGGTAACCCTAACCCTAGCATGTCCCTCATCCCTTCCCCCCCC
>BLFK01000717.1:1005478-1033606 GCA_014634185.1 Astreopora myriophthalma
CGTTTCATCGATATCGGGGGAGGAAAAATTTTTACAGATGGTGTTATCTAGCAGGTCAAGTTTAAACAAAATGTCCTGTTCACGATCTCTAATCCGTTTGCATTTACTTTTGGAATATGAGATCGTCGCCGATCTTATTTCCATTTTGATCATCTCCCAAAAGAGTCTCTTATCGGTTAGATGGCAATAGTAGTTACGTGCTTGCGAGTACGTGTCACGAACCCTGCTAACATACTGCTCATCGTTTAGGAGGGTGTTGTTGAATTTCCAAAATCCTGGGCCTCTGGGGCTTTGGTTTGGTAATGATAATTGGGGAATTAATTTCAGCTATGTGAGTATATTTCTCAACTTCGTGAGGTATCTCTTCATTGGACGTGGGTTCTGAAGTGACGATAAAACCTGATCAGTTTTCTTCCATTCGAGAATCTATGATATTTGGTAAATGTCAGCCGTTTATTTGCTAAATCAAGAGAGGATGAGGTAAGAGAACATATTCCCCATACATAGTCTGCTACTAATGATATTCTTTTTTCAATCCATTTTTGGTACAAGGTCATGAGACCAGTTATTCAAAGATTGGGAAACATGAAACGCGAGGTCATGGGGCTGAGTTTAAAAACAACCTCTCCGAGTAGCGCGGAATTCAAAAATAGATTGAAAATAATTATCAGTGGGCATGGGGATATGTTCTCTTGTCTCTTCTCTTTTAGCTACAGAGAAAAAGAATGTTAGTTGCTTATCCTGACAAATGACATCAAGCTTTATACCTTGCTTTCAAGAATGAATTTCCAATGTGAAGTCTCGCTTCCTCAAAAGGCGAGTTTGTTGTGCCGGGCAAAGAGGTCTATTCTACTTAAGATCAAGAAGAAATTGTGGAAGTTAACAAACAGCTCACTTGGCTTCATGAAATTGGATAGGCAGCCCTTGCAACACCTGATTTTTAGTGTTATTGAGCCGTTCACAAGGTTCACTGTGCTGGAGTACGTTCAAATGTTTGTTGCAAGCGGGATAGTCTCTGGGGGCTTCGAGGGATTGATAAACCTGGTTGATCCGCACTTTAATCCGGACCAGGAGTTCTTCTTCCAAGCCATGTCAAAGTATTTCGAGCTGGCTTCAAATATTATAGGAGGGGTAAGTATGAGACCTTGTTGAAATAGATTTAATTTGATCTGAATTCAGTTTCACTTGAAAAGCATTTCTGAAAATAGAACCCAAAATAAAGAAGTATGCTTTACAACTTCTTGCTCCCGCTAACCTCCCGCCTACCTTGCCGACCGGTTAGCCGCTCTTTTGGTAGAAGATGGAAGTCGTGGGCTAAAAACCCGGTGGAACCAACAATTAGGGTCTTTTAATTGGGAGCTTAAGCAACGAATAGGCTTAATTAACGAGAAAAAACAATGGCTCCGCACGCTCTGCGCGTGCGTTTTACATTTTGGTACATTTCTTTGCCGTTCTCGGCTTAACAAGGACGAGAAATGATCAAAGTTGAAGTTTTGTGTTGGACGTGAGTGCAAGACGATCAATTTTTCATTCTTTGTCTTAACTTTAACGGCGTTGATACCAAAATTGTTCCTGGGCAGTTAGAAACTGTTTTCCACGCGGAACGACCTGGAATACGCACGAAGTGATTACAATAACAACGCGAATTTCTGTTTTCAGATATCGTTGTCGTAGCCGTCTACGTTGTTCTTGCTTAAGCTCCCTGATAACTGATTGTGAACTTGAAGAATACAGTCAGTCAAAGTCCTTTAAAAAGTTTTGTGAGGTGCGTTTGAGTGTGTACGCACAGAAAATGCTACATCAAAATCGACTCGGGCCTACTTGAAATTTGCGCATGCGGAGTATGCCCCAGTGATACCTGCAAATTCCAAGTCCCAGCTCAGGCGTGGGTTGAGGAGGGAGAGGGGGAGGGGGGGGTAGCGAACGTTTGTTGTCTTTACTCGGATTGTTGACGCAAGCTGAGCTCATTGGTGGGCTTAACCGGAGACAAGCTAAGCTGATTGGTCAAAAATCTCGCGTTACTCTCTCAACAACTCAACCAGTAAAAGGTGAGTGGAAACTAATAGACTCATATTCACGCTCGCTTTTGGCTTAACTTTTGTTCCTCTTAGGAGCAAACCCTTCGGCCATCGCAGTTCGAGACGTTCTTGAAAGACAAAGATCAATGGATTAGCGACGAGTTCTTCACTCAACAGCGCTTAGCAGGAGTCAATCCCATGTCACTAAGGAGGGTGAATAACAGTATAGGTGGTAAGCATTGGGTTGGAAACTCAGTTTGTTTTATTGGGACATATCTTGATTGCGCTCTACTAATTGAACAGGCCTGTTTGGGTCCCATTTTCTCCTGATTCACGGCTTTTGGGAGTACTCTACTAATTAATTGCATGATTAGGAAGAGAGACACGAAGAGGTCTTAAGCCTCAGAGCCGAACCAATGTTAACGCCTTGAGGACTTCAAAGAAATTTACTGTGACAATGTTTATGAAGTACGTAGTTGATTATTGTTGTCCCGCGGACCTATTTTATTGCTCGGAAAGTGACACTTCGGGTACATTCTGTGTTTTGTAAGCCATGTTCCGACAGTCCTCTTATTAAAATGTTTGTTGAGTTTACCCGACCTTTCAAGCCTTGAGGATCACTACATTTACAACGTCAACTGGCTTGTCAGTGGATGAATGAGGTGTTCCAATGGGGTGTTCTCGTGTCACTTTGTCGCTTGTTTTAGAGCCAAGCCGTCACCAGTTTTGTCGCTGTCGTATTTCGTCACTGTCGCTGTAACAAAATGTCGCCCTTTTTCTGTCAGTTCCTGTCGACTGTCGGTATTTTGGAAAAAGATTGTCGCCACATTTTGAGGTCATGTCGCCTGTCGCCAAAACTCCTTGGAAGGCCTCATAAATAGTCCCGTTTTCTGGTGCACTGCCACAAATTAGCAGTTCTTTTGTCAAACCGGGCAACATGCTTCTTTCTATTCGGGGATGTGTAGAGAGCTAGGAATTAAGACGGAGGCTGGTTAAATGTATGGAAATTTGGCACGAAAATTTCTTCCATCAAAAGGTGCATCCTATTTATAAGCAAAGTACTAATAACAATGTTTCATATTGAGATTTATCGCTGCTTTTGTCTGCTGTACTGCAGTATATAAACTGGGGTTATGTGACTGGCAGATAATGCGGATCCACATGATGCGCCGATCGCAGAACTCTTACTCTCTACCTAGACTATTATCGCCCGGCCCATTGACTCAATTGGGATCCTTTTTTATTTAACTCAGTAATAACAATATCAATACAGATTATTAAGTCTGTGGATCCGCTTACCCAAATACTCCTGAAACACCTTGTCAGTTGTAAGAAGGGAACGTCCTTACTCAACGGACGCTAAAACCGTGAGTGCTCAATTCCTTCGACACTTTACAACAATAACAATACTTTTACAACAATACTTTATTTAACCACGCAACATCCAGGAGTAATAAGAAACTCGTTTAAACATGTGACTTTTTGAGGTGGACCCATTCGCGTCGCGAGCCCGATTCGAGACAAACAGCGCGTTTAGTTTTGAAATTTACACGTAAAGAATACGTCACGATCCGTTGCTTTCTAACAGTTTCCATTTGCCACACAAATGAAATACAATACAGGAAACTAATGAAAAATGATTTAAGGAAAGGTTACAAACAAATCAGTGTGGCGAGGATACCTAAAAGAAAGGTTATGAGAGATTAGGCCTCCTCGAACTAAGTGCTAGATTGATTACAAATGGTGTACAAACCATGGTGGACTAAAATTTAGGTTAAGCAATATGTAATGGTGCCTTATTCATAGCTATTTATAAGTTTATTTTTACCGTTTTTCTTAAAGGAACTAGAATTCATGACTTCTTTGTCAAGTGAGTTTAAACAAATTTGGACCTTCGAAAAAAACAACAATTTCTTAATAACAGTCGGTTCGAGTTCATGGATCGAATGTCCGTATGCCAGTAAAAGCCCAAGATACTTGAACCAACGATTCATGCGTGGTACGTTTGTTTACCATTAAACGGGGTCACTGTCATTAAGGAAAACAAACAAACCCAACTTAAGATAAATTTATGTTTTCAGCCTGCGCGCATTTCTTACATTTTTTGTTCTTTATCTTTAATTTTACTCAGCCGAAATAGGCCTGGATTGGGCTGAGCTTTCAGGACTACTGAATCCTACGTTTGACTGGGACACTGCTGTGCAAAACGTTTTGAATACTGAGGACTCATTAGAGGAGGTTTGTAGGCTAAGCCTTGTGTGGTAACAGCTCTAGCCCACTATTTGTTTTTTTTTACTGATTTCCATGCAGACAAACAGCTAGCTTTTAATTAGATCGATTGTCGTTAGACTTTGTGATGGTAAATAGGAACAATAAATCAACGGAAATAGTGATTTAATTGGCATAGCCACTGACTCGGTCTATGCATGTCCAGCTGCCAACATTGTTGACAGGTAATTTTCTGGGTTCCATGTTTGGGTGTTCTATTCGTTTTCATTACAGGCGTTGCGAACCCTTACAAGAAACGCAACAAAAGTTTAAAGCTAAGTTCTTTCGCTTCATTTTAGGTCATTAGTCAGGGTCGTGTTTATGCTCTTCGCTACGAGTTATGTGACAACCTGCCCAGAGATCCGGACATTACCGATTTCGATCCGGAACGAACAATGTGGAACACTTCTTCTCCTATTGCTCTGTTTGTGTCCGCGGAAAATTTTGCCACAGGGGAAAAGCGTCTTGTTCCTGTGGCCATTCAAATGGACTACACACCAGGTTTAGAACATCTCAGTAATTATTCAGTAGACGTACAGTTTAGGAGGTAATGGCCATTCTTTGCCACGTCAAGCTTTGTATCATTGAAAATTCCCTGAAAGTTTTCTCTGCGCGCGCTTGAGCACGGGCTACTACTGAGCGCAAGATATTGTGCGCAGTAAGAATGCGCAATGCGGCAATACTGAGGAATCACCTTAAATAGAGGGTACCTCGATCACAAGAACTGAAAGCAAACCGTTTTCAAATAGATGCTTAGCGCCGGTTCTTGTCTTTGAACTGGAACTCTATTCTGTCAGTTTCATGTTCTGTTGAAGGGGTTCTCTCTACGCCAATGCACTACTCCCTTAATCCCTTGCAATATTACATCATATAATTGTCAGGAGATGTCCAATGTCATTTTGAGCGATGGAAACTGAAGTGCCAGCCTTTTACAAGAGACATAGAAGCCCAAACCCGAATCCTTGGAGCTGGATTTTTGTTTGGTTATTTTCAGACTCATATGTATACACTCCAGAAGATCAAGGCAACTGGATGCTCGCCAAATTAAACGTTCATGTCACAGATTTTGGATTTTCACAGATGGTGGAGCACCTTGGCAAGGTAAATGTCACCGCTTTGAAAAGAAAGACACATTGCATACATAATACATGGGGGCTGTTTTAATATTCTTTTCCAAGGTAAAATATTTCTTTTAAGTCTGAGTTAAGAACGAGGCGACAAGGCCTAATTTGAATAAAACTGAAGCGGAAAGAACACTAAAAATGTAAAGAGAATAAGGAATAAGTGCGTTGTATCAATCAATCACTAAGTCGATCGAGCGATCGAACGATAGATCCATCCATCAATGAATGAATGAATCAATCAATCAATCAATCAATCAGTCAATCAATCAATCAATCGATCGATTAGTTATATTAAAATGATGGCCATTTCGAGATAAGGTACGTTGCAGCAGTAATCAATCACTCAATCGATCGATCGATCGATCGATTCGTTGAACGAAATCGTACACTATTACAGATTGAGATTGTCAAAAGTGAGAAATGCTGACCTATGCGTTACGGCAGATGGAAACATAACGTTAAAAGAGTGGGCGCCGTTGTCGGGTAGAAGATGGGGAGTACAGGGTGCGGGAAGCCCTCCTGTTCCCTCTCACATATCATTGACTTCTTTTTGTTTTCCAAAGGTTCATTTACTGATGGAACCCTTCTGTGTTATATTGATACGTACCCTGGCGGATGAACACCCACTTCATCAAATGCTGAAATATCACTGCCGAGATATTACAATCCCAAACGCCCTTGGCACTCCAGCCCTTCTCGATGATGGCCAAGCCATGGATAAACTGTTCGCCTTTGGAAACACTGGAGCAGTGCGGCTTCTTAAGGATACATATGAGTTAAGCACCTGGGAGGTCACAGATTTTAGAGGCGAATTAAGGGTGCGTTGTTGAGTAGCCGCTATCTGTTCTGCTGGCAATCCTAGCCGCCCCCTAGTCACGCGCACCATTGAGCCAAGGGGAGAATGGCTGTTTAGTTGACTTGACTGATTGAGTCTAGCGGCTGGGGCTCTTAGCAATCTAGCAACATTATAAGGCGAACAGCTCTTCCCATAGCTCTAATAGCTATACAAGGATGTCTATCAGTAACATTTCAGTCATCTATCAAGTCTTCGTTGTTTTAAGTGTGCTTGGATTACTACTAACAGACCACAATAATTTGAGAACCGTCCAGTTTGAACTCGTAAATCAAGCTTAGCGAGATTTTGTTTCTAAATTATTCGTTCACAGTTTTTCCATGTCGAAAATAAGGGAAATTTAGATCTAATTCAATTATCTTAATTCAACGGACACAGACAACTTGCAAAGCCAATAACAGCTTTTAGAGAAGGAAGAAAACGATTGGTGCTTAGGGTTTGTTAGGGGGTAGTTAGCTGTAGTTAAGGTTAGCTGCCAATCGCTTTCAGTCATTCCTGTAGCATCTCTGCCTCGTTTCATCTCCCTGAGAACTTTTCCCTTACTCTCAGCAGATATGTCCAGAACTGTCCCTAAGACGATGCACGTAAAACTCAAACCAAAGCAATTACTTAGCCAATCACGTTTTGAAGGAAATCCACCTTCAGCCAATCACAAATCGAAGTAATTCACAAGTTGGTTTTACTCGAGCCAATAAGAACGCAAAGCCACAGGCAATCATTGAAAACCACTCGAATAATTTTACTACGCATTTTGACAACCAATATGCTCTGACACTCAAATTTATGGGGGATAATCAGTGAGTGAACTGAATAGAAACGAAAGTGATTTTGTTGGAGTCATTATCTCGTGACTGCGCGGAAGCAGAGTCAACTTTTCCTTTCTTGCTGTCGGGTCACTAACACAAACCTTCGCGTTGTATTCGCTTAACAGCGACGTGGACTTGATGACAAGGAGTTCCTGCCATACTTCCCCTATCGAGACGATGGGGAAAAAATCTTCCAGGTCATCGAAAATTTGGTGAAGGACTACATCGACTTGTAAGTATACTGATAAACTGGGAGCAAAGTGCTTTTGGTGAAGTGCAGAATAATATGTCCATTCAACTCCAGCTAAGTATAAATTACCAACAACTTGAGTCAAACTGGCCCGCGAGGAAAAGCTCTCTCGGGGAAAGAGTTTACTAAATAGGTCTTCAACATCAGTGTCATAACATAAAATGGTTAAAATTCGAGCAGCCCGGTTTTGAAGCTTCTGCAATTTATTTGAAAGCTAAAGTTGCAGTTTCTCCACACAACACTAAAGTAATCAAAGTGTGGTTGCACCACAGGGTTGAAAATAAGCTGCACAGTTTCGGAAGGGACGAATGGGCGATTTCTTTTAAGACCGCCGATACCAGAGGCAACTTTTTTTTTTTTTTGTTAAGTTTACTATGTGAGAGCTCCAAAAGAGACTGATTTTCGTCTATAGAACGCCTAAGGATTTCACAGTGGATATTTGATTAATGGGAACACCGCCGAGGGTAAGATGCGGAGCTCTCTGAAGAGTATTTAATCTCTGCCTTGAATCAATGAACATGAATTTCGTTTTAGTTGCATTCAAAGTAAGTTTATTAGAAACAAGCCAATTATTGCCTGAATCGCCGAGATCCCGCCAGGCCTCATTGGCAGCGGTTACATGAATACTTGGAAATATTAGATGCGTATCATCTGCGTACATCCTAGGCAACGAGCTTGACAAACAGTTCGGCAAGTCATTGATATAACTAAAAAAAAAAAAGCAATGGACCCAAAATTGTCCCTTAAGGTACGCTGCAACTAAGAAGTAGTTTACCAGATGAGAAACCATTAATAAAGCATTTTTGCTGACGGCTATCCAGATAATGATATGACTTGAACCAATTTAGAGAATTCCCATGAATACCATAGGAACTTAATTTAGACAACATAATATCATAAGCAACTGTGTCAAAAGCCTTTTTGAGATCAAGGAACACAACGGCATTCACATTAACTTTAATTTATCGATATTATAAGCCCAATTACTTGTTGCCTCAAGTAAAGCTGTGACCGTTGAGTGAAGAGATAGAAAACCAGATTGATCAGCCACAATCATGTTATTTTCAGAGAGGTAAGCATACAGCTGATCATAGATAATCCTTTCAAATCGGCTTTAGCCACGACAGGGATGACAGAGATCGGACGTTAATTATTCATATCCGTTCTTTCGCCTTGTTTGAATAGGGGAAAGACAGCACATTCCGTAAGGAGTCTTGTAGATATCATGTCAAGCCCTGTCGGCTCTAAGACGCATAATTTGGATAAAAAAACGTACTTTATTGTTGTCGGTTGGTTGAAACTCAAACCGCTTGTCGGTGCCGGGAGAAATTCGCTATAGATTCCGTCACTTGTGCTGTGTCTTATCATTACTATTACTACTACTATTATTATTATTATTATTATTATTATTATTATTATTATTATTATTATTATTATTATTATTATTATTATTATTCATGAACAAATCAATAATGAATTTAATGTACCTTTTATAAATGCTTAAGATGCTTACATATTAGGGTTAAGCAGTCTTTATCGATGTTCTTCCCAATAATGGAAGTTTTACGTTCGGGTACCGCCAGCGTTCTTTGTATTTTATTGTTTCCTATGACAATTTAATAATAAAATATTTAATATCTAATCACGCACGGAGTCCCGCAGGGTTTGGTCCTTGGACCTACTCTACTCAATACCCATATTAACAGCATCACTGACACCTGCACAGAGAGCGAAGTGGTACTATACGCCGACGATACTGAGATCCACGCTAGCGTGAAAGATGTCAGTGCCGCGGAAGAACGTCTCAACCAAGACCTAGAGAGCATTGACATGGTGGAATCAGAACGGTTTAATCAGTAATCACAAAAAGTGTGAGGCAATGCTGATTGGATTCAAGCATGCTGTTAAAAAAGCCCGAGCGTTGCAGATTGTCCTCGATGGAAAACCAATAAAACAGTCAGATTACTTTAAGTACTTAGGAATTTATATCGATCATTGTCTGACTTGGAATAAACATGTAACCTCTTTACAGTCTAGGGTGTATCCTAAACTTAAATTGCTTAACAGAATTTCGCCTTTCCTTAGTCGCGACATTTTGCTTAGAATCTATAAACAGACTGTGCTACCTTTGCTAGACTACAGTTGTGTAGTATGGGGCGAATGCAGCGAGGAGAACGCCCAACGCTTAGAAAGCCTACAAAATCAGGCCACGCGAACAATATTGCATGCCGACCGTAAGACATGTACTCAGGAGATGCGTGTTAAATCACTCTTATTATGACTTCGCAGCGGACGCCGTTTTATTAGGTTGCAGTATTACAAGTGCAAGATTATTAACAACATTAACTGCCCTAAGAAGTTGATAGGTTACTTAGTGAAACGATCGCACAGACATTGTCGACCTCTCAGAGACTCAACTTTATTAGACCTACAGTTAGTTAAAACTAAGTGTGGACAGACCTCATTCAAATTCTCGGCTGCCAGGGACCGGAACACGCTGCCAAGAGAGTTGCGAGAGCTAAATTTGCACAGCTCAAGTAAAGAACATTTACTTATTTCATGGACACAGATATCGCCAACCATGTTTGTAGTATTTAGATTTCTTAACTTTTCTGTTGATATTGATATTTGTAATCTTCAGATACAGCACCATTTTCGTAGTATTTAGGTTTTAATATATTTTTTTTCATCCTTGTTCTTTCTTAGTTTCTTGCTATTAATTTTATTTTAAATTTCTTCCATTTTTATACTCTTCACCGATTTATACCAGTCAATCAATGACTGACTGACCGGTTTTTTACCAGTCTAAATTAAGTTCTTCTTGTTCTTCTTCTTGTTATTCTTCTTGTCATTGTTCTTGTTCTTCTTGTTCTTGTTCTTGTTCTTCTTCTTCTTCTTCTTCTTCTTCTTCGTCTTCTTCTTCTTCTTCTTCTTCTTCTTCTTCTTCTTCTTCTCATCATCATCTTACTTACTGTCACTGGAAATCCCCTGGAAGCAGTTAAGTCAGTCTATTGTATGACATTTTGTAAAATAATTAGGATAGTACGCGCTCTCTCATTGGTCAATAGGTGTGTTTGGATTAAGCACGGCTGTGACGTCACACGAATTTTGATTGGTTATGTGTTGTCAGATGCGTGTTTTGATTGGCTGGTAGGAAATATGAGCGTGTATCAAGAAAATCTATTTCAATCAACAAGTAAATAAACAGCATTTTCCTTCATTCGTCGAATTATTTTCGAGAAATATTTCATAAAAGCAATAGAGGACTTTTTTTTCGTATTTACATAGCCTCATCTAAACACTCGGGGAGCTGGGAGAATTCTCGACAGTTATGCAAGCCCGAGACGCATTCGAGGGTTTGCATAACGAGGGTTTTAAGTATTGTATAACATTTTATTGTCACTGAAGGTATTATCACCGTAACCAAGACGTGAGCAGGGATAAGGAACTCCAGAACTACGTCAATGAATTGTCTGCTGACGGGTCGCCCTCTTTGGGAAAGGTGAGGCTAAAAAGTCTGACATTTTTATTGCTGTAGTTAATATTTTTCGTTTTTCTTGAATGCAACTTTGTGCCCTGAATTTTTTTTTTGGGGGGGGGGCGGGGTGGGTGGTGGTATAAAAATCTCTTTTTGTAATTGGCCATTCCGGAATTCAATTGGTGGCAAGGGCAAGAGCCCATAACCGGGAGTATAACTTCAATATATTTGTGTCACGGCGTTTTCACTGACAGAGCTATTTTTTAGATTGATTTTCCCGCTAATTCAGTCAGCCAAAGGAGCCTTGCTAGCCAATCACAGACCTTGCAAAATTAATTCTTTGGACGGGTGCGGACTGGAACTGAAGTTTTCGCCGGAAAACGTATCTATAAATAGCTTGGTCTGTAAAAGCGTCGTGACATAGCCCCAGGATGGGAGTTATACGCTCCGGATTATGAGCTCCAGGCAAGGGCGTGTTTTTCAAATTACACATTAAAGCCCACCACAAGAAAGATCATATCAAAATTAGTCGGCCTATAAAGCTTGAGGCTGTTTAGTTAGATCGCAACCAGAGCCCAGGGCGAAAATCCAGTTCTCCTATTTTGAGGGATTGTTTATGTGCAAATTTATGCATTTCTGACGTAGGCGGAGGCATTGCGCATTCACTGGCTTCGTGAGAAAGCCGTTCTAAATACCGATAGTCTGAGACTCCTATTATGACTCCTAATAGAGATGTGGGAGTTGTAAGCTCTTTGCCGTTATGAGCTTATGGCTGAATACATTGTTTATAAAAAATAACACAAACAGCGGTGATAAACATTGTATTCCAACGCATTTTTTTTTATAAAACTTGACGTTTCGTATGCTAGTCAACATACACCTCAAGGTGTTATCACGTTCAACATTAACGACGTATTGAACAAAAATAAAAACAAATCAAATAACCCTGTTCAAGCTACAGTCCCCAAAATAGATATCTTAATCGTGTTACTCTACTTAGGTCTTCACAGTAACCAAGTCACGAAACGTCTGAAATCCTGCGTATACAATTTCTACTCTTGCGTCAATCTCAAGATCATATTCCAAAACACACGCCGCATCCAATCCTTTTTTCCATACAAAGATCGCTTGAACCGATCTCAGAGGTCCAAGGTCATCTATAAAGCTGTTTGCTGGAACTGTGATGAATTCTACATTGGCAAAACAGAACATTTGAAGGCCCTCGCTAAAAGTGACCATTCATCAGCCATTGCTGATCATGTAAAAACCACTGGCTACGACATTAAATGGGATCACTTTGACATTTTAGCGTCCGGAAAAACTGACTTTCACTGCAAAATTAAAGAGACTTTGTTCATTCAAGAGCTAAAGCCTTCCCTTAATGTCAATATTAGCAGTGAGAAGCTATTGCTGTTTTAGCTATTACTCCTCATTACGTCTAGACACGTACTGCTGCAGATCATTTTTCTCAGTCTAGGTTCCAGACCCCTAATGTTTACAATATATATATATATATTTAGTTTTCAAAAAATTGTAACGGTCACTTTTGAAAATGTATGTTGACTAGTATACGAAACGTCAAGTTTTATAAAAAAAAATGCGTTGGAATACAATGTTTATGACCGCTGTTTGTTTTATTTTCTTAATCAAGCTACGATGTCTACGATGGCCTAAGAAAAAGAGTTTATACGACATTGTTTATAAACCTCTGACAAATGACAGTTTTTGTAGTTACACGAGACGAACCATTCACATACAAATACATCCTTTGTTTCTTTCGGTTTCCCATTTGGAAGCTTAGAATTAAAAGGTCGAGATGATGTATTTATCGATGGTAACTCGGGCATGCTCGCAGATCATATAAGTACACCGTGTTACGGCACCTGTGTTCCTTAGTTTTCTTTCGTTGTATTCTAGGTATTTCCCCCTTTTACCGCATTTACGTCACATAGATCTCCGCTAGCTACCACGTGACTCTAGCTTAACTATCGCACGCGCTTGTAAAATTTTCATAAGGCTCACAGAAATTCGACGGGAACCACAGTTATTGCTGTTCTACTCAGAACCTTCCGAAGCGTTCGCCAACACGTCCTACTCGACGGGATCGCTGTAAGAGTTTCACTCAATAAACCTGAGCCTCGTGGAACATGTGAGTCATTACTCTCTTAGTTTCACGGATCGCTCCGCCACCGGAGATGACGCCGCTACACACCGTTGATTCTAGCTCCATACACAGGATGGATTTGCGTCAATCCTGCCTCTTCCCTGAATGTAGTCGTTTCTAGGGCAGCCAATTTTATTGCTAGAAGAGAGAACTCATTTTGATTTGTACTCTCCCCAACTAGCGCTCGGCTATATAATCTCGCTCGGGACTTATTATTACTCTCATTATCATTATCTTTATTGTTATCGTGATCCTTATCGTTATTCACTTTGATAGATAAAAGGTTTCCCTGCAAGTATTGATACCAAAGAAGAACTCTGTGATATTATGACGCGCATCATCTCTCAATTGGTGATTCAACATACTTCCGTCAACTACCCTATAGTGGACTATGGGCAGTACATTCCCAACTTACCAACCAAACTGTACAACGACTCCAGCTTGGAGCCTGGCGAATTCGAACTCTCGCGACTTCCAAACAAGAATACAACTGTTGTAAGTATGATTAATGATCTTGGCTGTTGAAATGTAAAGTATACCTTGGCTGGAATTCCTGTGATGAAGCTCGTTATGATCAGTATTGCGACGTATGAAGTGCTTAACTCAAATTTACGAAGTCTCTTCCTAAGTGTTATTACACTTCTTAGTGGTGTATATCAGTTTGATTATTAATATTCGGAAAAAGAAGTTCTTCCTCGCCTTGCTTTTCATGTAGCCGTGTACACTGGACACTAAACCATTCGGTGGGTGAATTATCATTATCAATATCATTATCGTTATCGTTATCGTTATTATTAATTAACATTATGTTAACAGTCAGTTTGGGTGTCTTTCTTTGGATAGATTTGTCTCCGGAGTTGTAATTAAATTAACCGTTATTGTTATCGTTATTAACATCATCATCCTCATTATCATCATCTTCTTCATCAAAGTTCTCGTTATTATTGTAGTAAAAGTGAGATACCTCTGTTTTTCGTTTACTTCCTCAAATTCCGCTACAAATATTTGCAGAATAAACTAAAAACGCCTCACAAAAGTGACAAAATGTACGACACTCCACAAAATAAATTAAGTCGATTCCTAATTAAAGAGACTATGTCAGCTGGGGCGCAAGCGCATTGGAGTCCAGGTTTAGGCGGTTTAGGCTAATTCGACGGAAATAGTGCTCCAGGAGCAGAAACGTACAAAAATATCGCCACAAATAGCTTCTGCGATGACCAAAGACCGTTTCTTGCAGGAAAATTTCGCAAACTCTTTGACGATTGAACGCGATTCAAAGCGATGGAAGCAGCTACCACAATTCTCTGCCGGGCAGTCAAAAAAGTTGGGTGACATTTTCAAAGTGGTTCTCATGAACTCGCGCATGCATCTCAGCTGGCATAGTCTCCTTAAGTACTCTAACGTTATCGTTGAATCGATGTTTTATTTTACACACGATTCCCTTTAGTGTAGAACGAGTGAGTAATCCGTTGTCACATTTTCATGTACTTTGTTTGCTTATTATTTTGAATTTTACAGTTCCAATCCGGTCTTATGAACAGTTTGGCTCTATACCGTTTTGACACCTTATTTGACTACGGAACAAAACTCAAGGACAACCGAGCTGCCAGACTCCTCAACAATTACTTCAGTCACCTCGTAAATGTTCTTCAGCCTGAAATGCAAAACGTTAACAACGAACGGACGGAAAACGGTTATCTGACCTATCCGTACATGATCCCAAGATGGCTGCCGAATGGTGTCCAGACTTAGCTCGTCATCTTCCCGTTGCACATTCTCGTCCCCAGAGGCCGCGATTCTTTCGGTCAGCACCGAGAATAACGACCTCTGGCTGGCCCCCAACCAGGAAGTCCGCGAATCGCGGACTTCCCGCTCGTCTGCGCAATTTCAGAAATTTGAACACGAAGATGCGCTATAAAAAGGATGGCTCCTCCCCCTGTTTCAGTTCGACTGAGCTAACAAAACAAAATGGCGACCAACGGTCACAATAAAACAAACAGTGATACGGTGGGAAGTGTGATTTTAGGTGTTGCTAAATGTTCAGTAAATGCATGGAAGACATAATTTACCGATTTTTGTTGTCTTGTGAATGATTTTCTACCTTATATCTAACTGAAAGGGCAGTTATAACCGAAAAAATGCGAATGCGTCGACGGTTGATTGACAAGGATTCGCAGGTACCCAAGGTACCGCTCCTTTTATAGCGCGTCTTCGTGTTTAAAACAGTTAGTAGCTGTCAAAGGTTACTAAAATAGACCCCACGACGACTGCGCGTATTTCGGGACCAGTCAGAGGTCGTTATTCTCGGTGCTGACCGAAAGAATCGTGGCCTCTGGGGACAAGAATGCCGGTTACAAAGAGATGTGGGCATGCGTTTAAGTCATCAGCCGGAAGAGCAAAACGAGTTAGTGGTAGAGTAAGGATCGTGAAAACTTTTTTTAGACGACAGTTGAGAGTTTTTTGTTTCTTTGTACATGTACTCAGTTAACGTGGCTAAGCGCGCTTTCCATTTGATAGAAACGACCGGCAAGACTGGGCATTTGGAAAGGCTAACATGTATGATATATTATTAATACTCCTCTAAAAGAATGGGAGGGATGTCATGCAACTGTTTTCTCAAATCGTTGCATTTTCTTTGCAAACTGACCGGTCTGGCCGGCCAGTTCTGACAAAAGCAAAGCGCCCTAAGATACGCGTGAAAGTTTTGCTGTACTTTTGGTTTAGTAAAGATGTAAGAGTGACGTAATCAGGTCCCCTCCACACTAGTGCGTTTTCGTTTTAAAACGTATAATTGGTAACGCTTTTTGCGCCTTTGGTGCACACTAACGCGCCCAAAAACTCCGATAAAAGCGGAGTCTTTTGGGAACTCATCGTTTTGAAAACGCGTCGCTTTAATGGGGTCAGGTGAAAATGCATTAATGTGGTGGGGTCTCGGAGTATAGGCTTACTAAATCGTTTAACTGTTTGTACCCGACAAGAGAGTATTAAAAGACTGCTGTTACGTCGGTAGTAACAATTTACTTGAATTCATGCTACCATTTGCGTTCATCGATGAAGCGTGAACGTTTTTACGCGTATGTTTACTTTTCAAACGGTAACGGTTTTGTAGGCTTAAATAAAACCGGTTCGCGGCCAGGTCTTGAAGTGGACGACGTTTTCGGCGCTTCCCGATCATGTTTTTGAAAAAAAAAACTCTTCTAGTGTCTCCTATATCTACTTGAACTTGCACTCTAGCCTAACCGCAAACATTCCATCATCCAAAGTGACATGTAACCCGACTAAACATACATGACAAAATTTCTCCATTCTGATTGGCTAAGAGAAGGGCAGTTTTTAGGAAAGACGATGCAGAAAAAAGGTAATTTAGTGCCGAAAAAGGAAATTCAGTGCAAAAAAGATAAAAAATTTTTGCGGCGTAAAAAGCTTTAAAAATATTGAAAAATCCTGTTGTTTTGACTGAAGGCGTGATGATATATTTGCAGGGTTTGAATAAATTAGTTTTTCACGTGATTTCCCTGCGTTGCTTCTGCATAATTATGATAAGCTATCTCGCGATTTTTTCATGAATATGATTAATAAGTAATCACATGATTAAATAAATAACCACTCGTAATAACCACTCGTAAATTTAAATAACCACTCGTAAATTTTTTGAAAGACCACAAATTGCACTCGCCCAACGGGCTCGTGCAATTTTGTTAGTCTTTGAAAAAAAAGGACTCGTGCTAATTTATTCCCAATTGCACGAGACAAATCATGTGATTACCTGTACAAATTAACGGCTACATTTGCCCTACATAAATTACAGAGGACAACAGCGGTTAGTTTACGGCTAAATAAAGGGCCTTTTTTATTACAGAGGATAAACTTAGCCGTTAATTTATGGCTAAATAAAGGGCCACATATATTGCAGAAGACAAACTTAGCCGTTAATTTATGACTAAATTGTCTTCATATAATAATCCGAACAACTTTTTGGCTAATTTTTTTATATGTTTGTACAGAGAGTTTGTTGCAAAATTCGCCATTGTCTAAACTTTCTTGTCCGACGAAAATGTTTGATCGTTTAGCCGGCCAAACGAGAACGAGAGTTGACGAGAGTTGAAACGCCACAGGCATCCCAGGCGTTATGTTTATTTTCGATTAGTGGTTAAGTTTATTAATAACATCTATATTTACGGCAAGGGCGTAGCCAGCTTTTCGACTTGTTGTAGGCCCAGTCCCTCAAGGCGGCATCATAAAATAGTTTGTTGTTTCAATATTTATAAAAGCCACATTAAAAAGGTCAAGAGGCCTGAAAAAATAGTAAGCCCGTGACCACCGATTTATAGGCCTGCTCGCTGGCTACTCCTTTGTACGATCTAACCAGCGCTTAACACCCTCTTGGACCCCCGTGGGAAGCGCTTCTAGAAATATGAAGATACGGAAGGGGAGAGGGTAATATGGAAGCTGGGAGGCTCCGGGGAATGCCGGGCTCCTGACAATTGTTAAGCGTTAAACAGGAGATTGCACTGCTCTTTCTAAAATTCTAAGGGGGCAGACTATAAAATCATCCGGTGCATCAGGTCCATCAGTAGGATGCCCGAAATGTGTGCAATTTTCAGCTCTATTAAGGTTACTTCCCACCTTCACGAGTGCCCTTTGGCAAAAAATTGTACATGCACCAGTTTAAATAAAACTCTAACAAATCATATATCATAAGAAAGCTTAATAAGCGTACTTTATGAAAAAAGTGTCAGGAGCTGGTAAGGCGTGAAACGACCGAGGGTTCTTCTATTAAATTTATCAGCTATCGGATTCCACAGAACGAGCAAAACGGCTGCACTGTCTTATTCACAAGGCATCAATCAACGAAAGTGTGTCAAGCAACTTTTGAGCAAGGTCTTGGCATATTTTGCTTAGCAACTTTTTAGCTTTTTCGGAGCCGAATCTGGAAAGGCCTATTGGCTCCTCCTGAAATTTTCTACGTTTGGTATTTAAGGTTTCTTCCCACCTTCGCGGTGCAAAGTTGCTCGAATATTTTTAAGACAGCATGTCTAATTGTAATAACAATTGCTTTGTAATCAACATTAAGGTACAACTAAAGTAACTAGTGACAACAAATTAGGCAACGTTTAGTTGAATCTAAGTGGCTAGTTACAAAAAGTTAGACAGTAAGTGTAATAATCTGGTTAACTGTTGTTTTCTTGCGATAGCTGCAGTTTCAATGGGGTTTTCGATTTCTTCGTCTTGGGAAGACAACTCGGCTACCCAATCTCGTTCCCAGGGCTTTTTCCTTCTCGTGGGGGGCGCCCCCCACGAGAAGGGAAAAGCCCTGGGAACGAGAACCCAATTCTTGTAATTAATTACCACGTCCACATGATACTTAATCAAAGGGTAAAAATATGAGTTTTACCAGAAAGATATTTAGAATTTTAACCAAGACAATTTTAACTTGTTTATTTAAAAAAAGAAGGCGTTATTCGGCATTTGGGTTCAAAATAGCCCAATTTTCCGAAAAGTTGCTAGAAGTTGCTCTCCGACAAAAAAGTTGCTCAAAATCCTAAAAGTTGCTAAAAAGTTGCCGAGCAGAATCTGGAAAGGCCTAGGAGCCACCCACAGTTACTATTTTTTTCTGTTGAATTTTTTAATTTTTCAGAAAGATTACGAAGATTGGTGTAAGACGGTTCCCCTGAGAGGGGTGGGAGGTCCTCCCTCCTCACCCCTACGCGAAAAGCATTGCAGGAATTTGCGCACAATCAAAGTGCGTGTTACTGCTGGATTCACAACTACCGGAGACGCGGCGAACCGGAGTGTTGTGCGGAGGAAGAGGGGGGTCCCTTGGGTGAGCTGTTCCTCCGAGGTACGTTTGCCTGTAACCTTCGTTTGTGGATCGATTACAAACTTTCTTTGCCCTGCCTCAAGATGAAAACAGAGCAGTAGGTAAGGCCATGTTGGGGTTACTTAGAGATCGTGCGAGCATTAAACGTATATTGATATCGACACGCTTTGCTGCGGCACGATTTTTACGTTGCAGCTGGTTTGTTTAGTATTCCGCTTCGCCGCTGTCGTAGTAAATTGTTTTAGAGAGGCTTATTCGAAACTCCGTTCGCATAATAGTTTATGATGATCATTCTGCTGTTTGACACCCATGTTTTTTTTATTTCACAAGTGCCAATCTGAAAGTTAAGATGTCTGATGATTCTTTGAGGGCAATGGAAGTAAATGCCGAGAAGGTATCCAACACGTAAATTTAATGAATATTCATTGTCCTAAGCTTATCTGTCGTGTTTCTTCTACTATAGATCTGCTGTATTTTCGTAGTATTTCAGTCGGAAATCTTGCAAGCTAAATAGAAACTGCTTGTTTGATATCCATCGAAAGAATTAAAAATATTAATGCTCCATATAAGCTTACAGTGTCAGCCGGGCGTTTAATTTTGCTGTTTCGTTGAGGCGCCTTGGTCGTCTCTTGCTAAAACGAACGTACAAATGTAATCTATGTGCCGTTTAAGATGTTTTGTAGTTGGGAAAATCGAATCTATGTTGTCTCTCACTGTAAATGTGTAATTGCGATCAGAAGGGTTCCCTCACAGCATGGTCCTGTTTACTGACATCATGCTTTATATACCATATAGACAAAATCGTGGATGTGCGCTCTTGGACGAGCACTTCTTTGTAGGTAGTCCAAACGTTTCATTGTTTGGGGAAAATCAGGGCCATCAGAAGTTTCATTACTAATAAGGCTTTGCACAGGAGGTCATCAGGGATTTGCAGCCCAGAATTATCAGTGTCTTTTTTTTAAATTGACAGAAATAGAGAAGACTAATTCAGTTTAGCAAAGTCTAGGAAAAGGCATGACCACAACCTGTTAATCTACAGGTGCCTGGCATGAATGATTCAGTTCCCTGGATTCATTCACACACGCTCTCTTTGCGTGACTCTCCCTCTGTGTCCTAATGACTGTGCGAGTGTATAGCCCAGGGCCAAGTTGTTTGAAGCAGGGTTAGTGTTAACCGGGGATAATTACCGTGACAACCCGTAGGTTTCACTAGGATATAACCCAGGGTTACCGTTAACCCTCCTTCAAACAGCTCAGCCCAGGCTAATCGAAAATGATCAATCATTTTGACTTTTTAGCAGCCTGTCTCAACATATGTTTGATCTCATCCAACATTTTGTGTTTGCAAAGAAATGTTAGATCATTTAACCCCTGTCGTAAATACAGCTCGCACGGAATGTTGGACAAAAATGTTTGGTCAATTTAGCCGGGATAAGAATTTAGAGTTCATTTTTTAGTGTAATGCTAGCTCGAATGATAAGTAGAATAGTGGAAAATACCATGTTTCATTTCTCTATTTTCAGTCTCGCATTGAGGTATAAGGTAATCATTGCAAGTGCTTCATTAATTTCTTGAACATGTACTGCACCAAAAATGTCAATGAATGCACACCTACAATTTAAAGAGTTCTAAGAATGCTATTTTTATTGTCTTTTGTAAACAATTGCAAAAAAGTTTGTATTGACTTCCTTAATAAGGCAATTGTGGGTGTTCATTTCCATAAGTCCTAAATTGTCTTTTTGCATCAATTTTTTATGCTTGACCATGCATCAGGTACAATCCTTCGGCCTGTCATTCTCCTCGTGCTTAAATCTTTCAAGCTCTTTGAATTATTTGAATTTGGGTAGTTCTTGTTAGTAAAACAGTGGTGTAATCTGAATACTTTGATGAATTCACATTGGTCAAAAATGAAGAATTAGTTAACTTTGTCTGGTGAGGATTGGGTAAAGTGGATGTTTATGTCTTTGTCTTATGTACATGAGCATTAGTTGCCCAAAAAATGATGTTATCTTTAATTAAGTAAGGAGTACATGTATGTGCAACCTTTACAGCAAAAAGTGTTAAAACCACTGCAGTGCTTTGAAGAAGGTGACTTAATTTTGTGTATTTAATACACTGTACACAGGGGCAGTATGGAAACTTGGGCTCTGATAGAATGTGGAGAAGTGTTGAAATGGAGGTAACATAATCACGTCAAAATAATAGCCTCTGTAGAATGTACTTTGAAAACATGGCAGGATGTTTCATAACTAATATCTAGATCTGTCCACATGCAGAGTATATTTTCCAATTTTTGCTACTAGCAAGTGAAGTAATACATGCCAAATCAGTGAAGAATGGGCATCAAGATTAATTTATCGCATACAATTTTCTTAGATGCAGCCTACTATACAATGACATGGTAGTCAAAATACTTTAAACCTTAAACTTAATTTCTGCTACCACCAACAATTCAGCAGAATCTTCCCTTAAGTGAAAGTTCTGGTATAATGCTAATAAATTATGGAGGTTTAGCTTTCTTATGTACAGAGCTGTTTTCAATTTTGTGCATAAAAATAATTTACAAATTATGATGATGATGGTGAATGATGATATTTTTTATATTATTAACAAATATGTTATCATTATGATGATCTCATCCTAGCAGAAGTACTGTTCCTTGAAATCAGGGAGTGTATTATTCACCAACATGTATTCATTACTTTTTTAAATGCCTGTCATGGAAACTTTTACTTGTCTTTTAATTTTAATAATTTTTATCTTGATCTTCGGTTTAGTACAAATGAGTTTGAACTTTATTCATGTGGTCCATCTTGAAAGATTGCAAGTTATTTTCCTATGGCAATATCTTGTGTCATTTATTAATATTAACTGAAACGTAATCTGGTAACATGTAATTGGTGACCATATTATTATAGCAAGGAAACAATTGATTTATTGGTAATAGAGAGATTAAGCACTGCATTTACAGCCAAAGGCAAATGGCAAACAGCAGGCTTCTGCTTGTCATAAAACTGTGAAAATTCTCTTATTCTAGCTTATTTCTTTATTTTAGTACTTGCTTGATAGCTGTGGCTAACAGGCAAAATATAAGCTGAAATTGAATAAATTTCATGAGGTTTTGGTAAACAGCAAATTTCAGCCTGACGTTTACCACTTGCCATAAACGTGATACTAAATCTTTCTAATGACACAATTGTATGTGAAAAATAAAAACAACAAGTGAGTGCTCGTCACTGGAGTGGAGCCTAGGATCTTCTGATTACTAGTTCAGGAGCCTGTTTCTCAAAAGTCCTGAAAAGTTTATGGGTCCAAAAAGCAATTCGTAAAACAGTGGTCTGTTAGCATGCTCTCAAGATAGGGAATACAAAACCAACTGCAAAGTTTCATGGCTTAAAACATCTTCCATTTCAAGACATGCCAGGGTTTTCCTTTTCAAATGAAGCAGGAGGTGAATGGGCTTTTGAAGGCAGAGACAATCTGGACACACAGGCCCAATTGTGTGCCAAAGGTGCAAATTTCTAGGGGGTTCTGGGGGCATCCAAAATTCTTGACTGCACAACTTGGTTTAGTGGCCAGCGACTGATCTTTTCACAGGCGGCCAAAGTCGGCAGTCGTCAGTTGAAAAGGAAAACCCTTCATGCCCAAAACGTTTTGCAGCTTTCGAGAAACAAGCCCAGGTGTTCTGCCACTTAGCTACAGGAGACTCATCAGAACTACAATCTTGGACAAAATAAATGGAAAATTAAGAACCCCCTCCTCCCCAAATCAAGGATGAAAAAATGGCAGATTTTGGCCTTTGCGTGACTTTATCCTTGATTTCAGGGGGAAGGGGAGGTTTTCTGTTCCATTGCATTTTGTCTGAGATTGTAGGTCATTACACTACATGTAGGATTTGGCACTGTAACGGTGCTAGGTTAAAGCACTCTTGTGGAGTTCTCATCCAAAAGAATCAGAGGAGATTTGGATGCATTTTATGTTAAGTGCACAAAATCCTCAGGACATACTTGAGTGTCAGATATTTTGTACCACTTCTCCCAAAAGCACTTCCTCTTTTCATAGATAAAGCTGGCAACTCATGTTCGCTCTATGGATAAAAGATTATTCCCACAGAATTTTACATATATGTCATTTTCATCTCTAGAACCTCCATCATAACGATGATCTTAGTTCATTTGCAATGCCGTGTAATGACTACTCAACGTTGTATAACTCCACACCTGATGGGTTACCAAAAGAACAACAGACGTCACGAGAGTGGGTCTTGGAGTGGAACAGGAAGAGTGATACAAGTGAAGTTCAGGAGTATCTACACCAAATGCAGCGTTCCCACAGCCATTCACAACCAGATTCTAACAGTGATACCACCTCTGAAGGTTTTAATCGAAGCAGCTCTGTTCCGAGATATGGAGGATATGACAACCAAGTTGAAGAACAGATGGAGAGCGAGCCGTTTGAAATTCAAAACTTGGCATGTTCACCTGGCAGAAAACTGATGGATATGCGGCAAACTGTTGGAGAGGTTACCTCTGATGACTGTATCAATGACGATGGAAGAGGAGATCAAAGGGCTTTTGTAAGCACCTATTGTTTAAAAGCTTTGTCTCTTTTTTATTTGGCATTGAAAGGTACTAGATGTCGGCTACAGACTTCACAATCCAAGAGGGGCTAAATAGACTTTAGGCATAGGTTTCTATAGGTTAATGACAGGAGGGTGAGTACTAGAAACACATGGAAAAACCAAATTCTTGGTCCAGGGCTGAGCAGGAGCTGACAGGGCAGTGAGCATGAAAAATCCAAACTTTTGAGTTGTTCTGTCCCATTTGATAAATAAATCTACAACTTTACACATTACATTACAATCATGTTCTCAGTGCCATTTTGACTGTTGGATGTTCTTGCTGCTAACAGCAAGCAAGCTTAATGATTTCCCCTTGATTTTTTAATGTTTCATCCTCAAGATGTCAGGAGGTTTGAATATCGGGGAGAAGGGGAGAGTGCAATTGGAATTGTAGGACTCCCATCTAAATTGGGGCCTTTTAATGTCTGCGACCAAGATTAGAGCAATGGTTTAAAAGAACCGACAAGAGTGTCAATGGAATCTGTTTTATTTAAGGTCGGAGGAAGTGATGACCAGGATGAACTTCTCTTGGATGAAGCCATGACAGGTACATATGTACATTGCTCAGCAGTTAAGCTCAATAGGCCATTTCCGAATTGCTGTTTGCCTCTGGTTCAAAGTGAGTCTTGGTGCTAAACCATTCAAATGATAATGAAATTGATTTGCATGAAAATACACAACTCATTTGCATTTGAATGGTTGTGCACCAAGACTCGCTTTGAACCAGAGGCAAACAGCAATTCGGAAATGGCCTATTGGCTGTGCTTTGGTTTTGTTTTTTAACCAGAACTGTCTGTGTTTTCTAACAGAAGAGGGAGGTGAGAGCTATATGTATACCAACTTCCTCAAGTCCAGAACGTGTTACGACATCATGCCAAGGAGCTCTAAGATTGTAGTTTTTGACACCAAACTCAAGGTAAACAAAGTATAGAATGATGTATTTATTCATGTTACCCACAACGAAAGCATAGTAAACCTTACCTGTACATCCTCCTGAAATGCCATAAAAGTTCCCCCTCTTTTAAAGGCCCTTCCCTCTCCTCATCTCGCTTTGAGATATCAGAGTTTCGAATTTATAAGTCCCTCCCATTTTCTCTTAAACTATATAAAGTTTGTCGGTCTTCATAAGTTAACATGGTTGTAGTTAATTTTACTTAAAGTGCTACTATGATCAAAAATCACTTTTCATTTTTCTTCACATTTAGAAAGTGCTTGTGCATGCGAGATTTTATGCAATTATTTCAAGAGGAAGACTATTTATTTTGATGGGAATTTTTTGACTGAATGGTCCGCCATTACTTGGATCAGTTCTGACCAATCAGCCCTCAGAGAGCTGGATTGAGGAGAAAGTGACATCATTTACTCACTAGCTTAAAAATGAATTGTGTGAATGTGGCTTGATTAGTATGCAGAACATGGATTTGACAATCTGAAAGCAAAAAACTCCCATGCTGCATGCTAAATAAGCCGCAATCACACACTCCTTTTTTAAGCTAGTGAGTAAATGATGTCACTTTCTCCTCCACCCAGCTCTCTGAGGGCTTATCGGTTGGAACTGCACAAAGTAATGGCAGACCGTTCAATCAAAAAAATGCAGTTAAAGTAAACAGTCTTCCTCTTTAAATTACTGCAAAAAAATTCACCTGCTAAGCATTCAACACAAGTATTTTTGAAATATGAAGAAAAATGAGATCTGATTTTTTTCATCATAGTAGCACTTTAAAGGATGATTTTAAGGCTATTTGGGAGTACAGTTAGTGTCCCCCCATCTTTTAAGCCCCTCCATATGCATGTATATTGATGGGACCTGAAATTATGCACATTGTATATTTTGTTGTTAAGTTATAAATGGTTTTTTTTTCTGTTTATCTTCAGGTGAAAAAGGCATTCTTTGCCCTTGTTGCAAATGGTATGTGATAAGAATTCTGTGATCAGAAACTTTTAATGTTTTAATAGGCCATTTCATTTCACCACAGCCTGCTTTCTTATGAAAATCAGTTTTTATTCATATGCAAAGTAAAACTAAATTACCATAATTATTACAGTTATATGCAAAGTAAAACTAAATTACCATAATTATTACAATTGAGTTTGTGCAACTTGTCAGGCTTCGGTATTATTCTCTCAATGTTTCGCTTTTTTTTTTTTTACTTTGCTGTGATTAATGTATTTTAATTTTTCGAGTGTCTTGTGCTTTTTTCTTTATTATTTTAGGAGTTCGGTCAGCGCCCCTTTGGGATAGTGACAAACACACTTTTGTTGGTATGCATCCTTTATCGCTGAATTTCTGGGTAGTTTTTATTAAATGTGTGAAGTATCCTTTTTGTTACATGAAAGTGGTAATAGTCCAGGGATAATTTTTGTTATAATAGAATATTACTCGAGTCATGTATAAATTATTGTAAAATTAATGTAATTTTGAGTTTAAGCCCCATGTGTGTAATTTATTTTTTGAGTTGGCCACAGCTGGTCTTTATGTTAACATTTGAAATATATAATATTATTGTTGTAGTTTGTTATTGTGGCAGTGTCATTTTCAGCATTAACATTGTGTAACATTGTTTACTTGGTAGGAATGCTGACAATATCGGACTTCATTAACATTCTTAGATGCTACTACAAGTCACCTCTGGTGAGTCAGATGTTTCAAAAATAATCCAATTCAATGTGTTTAAAATGTTGGATGAAAATGCACGTGTACCATTATTACCAGGTAAATGCCATTTAGTATATTTTTTTTCCTTTTCATGTTCTTTCATTCTAGGTACAAATGGATGAATTGGAAGACAACAAAATTGAAACTTTTAGAGGTGATAAAGCATTACATGGAATTAACCCTTTCACCATCGTTGGCCTCGGAGCTCATCAAGAACTTAACGCAACAAACGTTTTAAATGTGGCAAATTTGTGGAAAAAATGGCATGGGATTTGTGCACACCAAGCTAGCATACATGGTAAAAATTATATTTTAGCTTGAAAGAAAATTGTTTTTGCAGAACCCTGAACAAGAAAACCATTATTTCAACTCATCCCTTCAGTTTTGCTGTCTGATAGAACAGTCATCTCAAAACACGACAATTATTTGTTTTGGTTGGGCTTCGCTCCTGACTGTGAGAATTTTAATATTCGAAAAGTCAAGTTTGTGAACAGTCTTCAACATTTTTTGATCAAGAGCAAACCTTTTTCAATTTCAAATAGGCATCTTTGGTGAAAGGGTTATTTAGTTATTCGTGGCATCATTAATTTGTTAATTCACATTTTATAGTCATTATTTTTGGCTAACAAAATGGGTAGTGACAAAGTTAGGAGCAGAAAGTAAACTTACGATTTGGTCATTCATAAAGCTGGGATAGGATGTGAGAGTGTGTGGCGTATTTGGCTAAAAAATGTTGCTTACCTTAAGATTCGTGTTACATGCACCTTTGATATGCCTAACTGTAGAAACTGCCAGAATTAATGCCAATTAAAACAGTGCTGTGTTAACAAATGAAGTCAAATGAAGCTATGATCCTCGCAGTTATAGACACAATTTTTAGCAATTGCATAGAGAAGCCTGAAAAAATTCAGGACTTCAACAGGGTTTGAACCAGTGACCTCGCAATGCCGGTTCGACGCTCTAACCAACTGAGCTATGAAGCAACTGATGTTGGGAGCTTGTCATTAGTGGGTTCAAATGTTCCCATGATGAATGAATGAACGGATGAAATGATATATGAAATGAATCATAACGAGTCAAACCTACTTTGGCGTTACCTCACAATGAGTGTGTAAGACATGTAGCCACCATAGCAACCACAAATACTCAGAAGGGAGAATTTTTTTCAAGATTTGGGTGGAGTGAGCTGAATGCCAGTGCATACATGTAGCTTCAGGAGTTGTGTACGAAATTAAGTGGTCATTGTACTTGACCTGGATTCTGCTTCGGTTAGTTATTGTTATTGTTAGTTATTGTGCTTCAGACAACTTCTCCCTGCCCAGTGTTGTTCTGTTTTTCTCAGGAGCCAGCCATGTAGATGGCAGCTTGCCAAAAATAAACAGAGCTGTCTTATGGAGTGTGTTCACATGATGTCACGGTGGCCATGTTGGGGGAGTAAAACAAAGAAATGGCAGCCATGTTGGAGGAGTGAAATGTTCTTCTGGGAATTGAACTCTATTTTTAAGCAAATTATTCCTTTTGTTTCAGTATGCAAATCTTGCTGCTGGTCACATGAGCGAAAACACTCTATTTTCAAACTTTCTCTGAAATAACCCTTGACCTCTCAAACCATTGGTCTGAACTATGTTTTGTACAAAACATACATGGACACTGAAGCACCTCAAGATCTTGCCTCAGGATCTGTAGGTCTGTGACGTCAGAAATGTTTTTCTTTTCTTTTACAAAGAATTAGAGCAGTCCAATTTGAGACCTGGCCTTGTCAAGATCTCCCCAATGCAGAGGTAGGAGATCTCTTTAGTTCTGTGTAATCATCACCACACTGCCATTATAAGGAGTAGAATAATTAGAATTTGCACAGTAATGTAAAAAAATTGGTCTGGTTTTCTTTGGATTTCCCTTATTTAATTTCCAGCATAATGGTCTGACTTAGGGCCTCTTTACCTGGAGTTAGGGTCAGCCTCTTAGAGGGATTGGCCCTTTCAGTTGTATTCCTATGTTTTGTTTAAAATGCACATGCCAGCCATGGTCACCCCAGGGAAAGGTTCCCTGTCGGCTTGCTAGGGTAACCCC
>BLFK01000717.1:1042515-1055841 GCA_014634185.1 Astreopora myriophthalma
GGGTGCTGCTCTTGGAATTGATAGAGACACTGCAGAGACATAATTTGTCCTCATATTTTTCCACAAGAGAGTGTGGATACAATAATCCTTTAGCAGTATCAAAGCACTGCTACAATGCATTTTGTTACTTTAAGTAACAATATTTGGATAACATTTCTTTTGGTCATTTGTTTTGTGAAAATATTTACTCCTGGACAAACACAGTGTAACACTGATAAAAAGCTGCTTACAGGGTAACAGTAAAAAACTATTCTCTCGTAACATTATTTTTTTGACCTGCACCACGGTTCAACAGCCGAAACTTTGAGTTAATTTATGCAAAAATATAAGCTAACTAAACAAGAAATCTGTTATTACAACTGAGAAACTAGAATAGATCACAATTTTGTTCAAGAGATAACTTCTAGAATAGTATAGATTATCTGTAACATTATAATAGTTGCTCATAGATATCCACCACTTTACTCATGAGTGAACTGCCATTTTTGAGAAGCATAATCATTACAAATTGCCATCTTCACAGAGCTTGTTCCAGTTGCCATCATGCATAGGCCAGATGCACGGTGGTATAACTGAAGAGTCTTCTAAAAGGAAACAAAATCCAGAATGACAAGACTGATTACTGTGGACTTGTATCTTTCAATGAATGAAATTTACCTTTGTAAATAATTTAACAACTTAATCCTGCAAGACTTACGGACGTTCACACAAAAATCTTCCCACAGTGGATTTTTTTCATTTCTCGTCTAGAGTTAGGTTACGAGTTACTTATTCCAAAATGAAAATTAAAATGGGGGGTCACCAACTTTGTTTCGAAGAAAAGGGAATTGGAAAAATGCCCAAATTTCAATCAATCAGTTATCATAAGATGTAGCCTCATCAACTTATCAATGGAAAATAAAAACCAAACTGATAAGGTAAAGATTCCTGCACATAGGTTTTTAGGAGTGGGTGTTTTAGATAATTGCATGCTACTGGAGAGGCCTCCGAAGAGGGGTTCTAATGTCAATTTTTTGCTTGTTTTAGAGCCAGCCCGTTACCAGTTTTGTTACAGACAGTGTCCTTGTATTTCATAACTGTGGCTGTAACATAATGTCACCCTTTTTCTGTTGGTTATATCTCCCAATCCCACCACCTTGGCAATCTGCATATTAAATTCTTCACTACCTGAAACCTCCACCTCACCTTGTGATGGTACTGGAATAATAACATGATCAAATAAGCGCTATTAAGCTGCACAAGCACACCTTATTATAATACCATTCCTGTGTCCCTCCTTGGCTCTGGCACTTCATCACCCTGAGCACCTCATTCTTGTTTAAATCCAAACACAATTTGCTGTCAATCTTCAATTCATTATCTTCATTCAGAGACCAAAACTGTGGTAACATTAATATTTCAACACTAATTAAAACAGAAATGGTTGAAGCTTTCTGTTTGTACTGAATAGCTGTAGATAGAACAACAAACTCACAATGAAGCCCAGATCCCTTGGTTTTTAGAACATTGATAGTGTGTACACAATATTGCTACTCCTGACGGAATGTGTACCGGTATACAGATTTTTGAGTCTGATCCTCATAGTTTTCTTTTTATCACCAGTCTTTCCTCTTGTCTTCTCCCCCTGATGCCATGTACAGGGGAGATGAGAGAAATAGCTGGGAACACACTTAATTCATAGAGGTGTTTAATGTTTTGTCCCTCAAAATACAGTGTAGGTGGGAGTGGAAATAAAATAAATCTTGACAACCTGTTCCTACAAAAAAACTAGTTCTTTTGACTATGTACTGACGAATGAGCATTAAAAGAGCGAGAGCTCGTTTAACTTTCCCAGATGTGTAATCATCTCCAGTCTCCTTCACATAGCTAAATCCAATATGGCGGCCACGATGTTACTTCGCTTCACTTATATTTAAATGTTACTCAAACAACCAAATTTACTGACAATTCAAACCAAGTGGAGTGACTTCTTCAAGTCAATGTCTTGCATCCTGGGACCCATTAAAGTTTTGAAGATGCATTTTTTTGGATTTTATTTGCACAAAAACACACGATTCCTGCGTTAACACGACCCCCGCTTACAGATTACTGCATACCTTTGCATTTGTCTCAAGGCACTCATGCAACACAACTTGGGCTTTCTTTTGAGTAGCATGACCAGGAGTGTCCAGACACAATAATCTGCCTACATTCTGTAGCTATTTGGTAAAAAAAAAAAATTAATTAAAAAATAATAATAATTAACAGGAGCATTACCACTAACAAATAGATTCCATGTTGCCGTGCGTCTGTTCAGTAACAGATCACAGATGACATCAAAATGTGGTAAGAACAAAAAAGTGGCGCACAAGGCAATAGCCGAGTGTGTCACTGATGTTCTTACCACACAGATGCACAGCAACATGGAATCCATTTGTTTTATATAATAAAGAACTAAACTTCGTACGCATAAAAGCAAAAAACTTTGTAATGACGTCAATCGTGCATCTGTCCTCTAATAGATCATAGACAAGAACCAATAAAAATGCGAGAATAACTTGGGTTATTATATAAATAAGAATTACAAATGACTGCAGCTCATCTAACTTCCTTGGTTTTCAGCTGGTGTGTGGAGATTAAACATGGTCATCCTGATATAAAATATACCGGTACTTATAATAATGGCCTTAGCGATTTAGGCAAATTAAAATGCACTGAACCTGCAATGTTCTTTGATGTTAGGATAAAACTATTCACTGATAGTACACATAATTTGCTGTTTTCTCCTCGAAATTTCAGCGGTCATTTGGTCCCATGACTAAGCTAGTGAGAGGCATGTGTCTATTCTTCATTTGACGTCACAAACTGCTTTAATGTTAGGTGCACTTTAACAGCGCTCCAAGCTGCGACCGTTTTGGTTGCCATGGTGAGTACAAAAAAAAAGTTGGTGACTAAGATTGCGGCAAAAGTTGCCAGTTTGGCGACCTGGATTTGGCGGTCATTTGCTAGGCCGTATGTTTTATGACCTTAACAAAGTCGATGTGAGATAAACACTTGCACAAAATATTAATTATGCTCCTCTTTCTGGGTAATTCACCACTTTTACCCTGGTTGTCTGCCTTGAAATGTTGCATTCACCAGCAAGACCGGGCAGACATTATTTCGAAAGACAAGCAGTAAACCAGTATGTTCAGCAGTATTACCCCTCATGTAATATTACACCGTGTCTTTTAATTTGGTGACAGATACTTCATGCCTGGGGACCACTTTTTCCATTTAAGTTGCATTTTTGGTGACTTTCAAATAAATTGAGCTTGGAGCACTGTTGAATGTTTTGTAGACTCACACAAATTTTTGGATTCTTAAATCAATACTTAAGACTTTTTCTAGTGTTTTTACAAGGAGTGAAGCAGTATTTTCACTTACATTGCCCTTCTTTATGATGATATGACTTTTCTCTGATGGTGCCTTCCACACAGCACCAATGCCGACTCCACCTTCATCAGGAAGCCTCAATTCGGCATAAACATTTTCCACGTACCACTTAAAACTCGTACAGTTTAACTTCCTTCTTAACTCCACCCTTGAACTCACATTTCCAAATGATCTTCCAATCAGGTCTTTCTTGATTTGGTAAAAGTACTTTTTGTAATCATCAAGCCAAACTTCTGCAACCCTCATGGAGTTGTATGACATTGTGTCACCTTTGAAATCTGATCCATAAGGCCGCCACTTACGGAACAGATGTCCTACTCTTGAACAAGGAATAATCTCTAGTGTTCCTCCACACATCCAAATCTATTATAAAGACGACACAACTTACTGAGGTACTACCCCTGGCAAAAATCTTGCAAGGATCTTCAAAAATCTTTGAGGACCTTAACAAGGAACCTCAGAAATCTTTGCCAAGATCTCCAAGGTTCCTGCAGAGATCTTGCCAAGATCTTTAAGGATCTTCAGAAATCTTGGCAGGATCTTTAAGAACCTTGACAGGGTCCTTGAAGATCTTCAAAGATACTTGCCAAGATCCTTGTACTGGTTTTCACAAGGATCTTTGTAAGATCCTCACAAGATCCTTAAAACGTCCTTAAGCATCTTTGCAGATAGTCTAGCAACTGAAGATCTTTGAAGATCATTCCAAGATCCTACTAAGATCCTTCAAACATCATTACAAGATCCTTATCCTTAATGATCTCTAGCAGATCCTTGAAGATCTTTAAGGATCCTCAAAGATTCAGTGAGGTTTATCACCAGAGACATCTACTGATAGCATAATTATCTTCCATAGTGAACAAGGGTTAGTACAGTGGCAAGAGTGCTTGCCTTCCACCAACATTTCCTCAATCTGACTCGGCATTCTGTCTGGGTTGTTTGTAAGTTGTTTCTCTACTCTGTTCCCAGTTGTTCTGCAGAAAGATTGTATTTTGCTTCCGCATGTGCACAAGAGCCAGATTGCACAAGGACTAAAAAAGTCAGCCATATTGTTTTGTGTCTGTGTTGTTGAGTTCACGTGTTCCTGAGTGAGTGCAGCTCTTAAATCTATGCTGCTGAAGAGCATCCCCAACACCAGTTCTTTTTCGCTGCATACTCTGGTTTACTCTCACCTCATAAACTAATATTTGACTTCATTTGACTTTATTTCCCTGTCCACAATAAGCAATCTACATACTGTCTAATAAATGAGCAGGAGTGTTTTATCGGGTGTTAAACCACAAGGCTAAGCCAAGTGGTTTTAGACCCAATAAAATGGTCTGAATTATGGTTTAAATTGTGAGGAAAATATTAGCATACAAGAAAAATAAGCTATGCCTTTATAAAAAGAATACTAATGAGAAGAGTTTTAACAGGTTTTAAAGCCATGCACATGATGTTCTATCAGTGACTTGATGGGCTGTTAGGTCATGAATTATTGATGAGTTCCTTTTAAATGTAGTGCTAAATCAAATATTACACTACTGTTTAAAAGTTCTTGTTGCTTCTATAGCAAACCTTTTCTTACCCTGAAGGAGATCTCTAAATTTTCTCCACCCCATATGTTCATCCCTGCATCATACTGTCCGATCGCGTCAAAGTATTGCCTATTGATAGCAAATAAACCTCCGGCCATGGCTGGCGACCTGTTAAAATACAGCCAGCAAATCACCACACTCTGCTGCAACAGTTCTTATTCAGAGGAAATAACTTAATTAGCCCCAAGACCCCATGCTTTTTCCCGGCTGGGTTGTTGTAATTCAATCACTTGTCTCACTCAGTCATTCGAGCAGTTGTTTTCGAAGGGTGGATAGCACTGTCCACCGGATAAATCATTATCCACTAGATAACACAATTGGTTTTGTTAACAAGTATCCACTGGATAGCAATTTAAAGCGCTACACCAAGGCCACTACATTTTAGAAAGGAAAAGGCATATTGTAACAAGTCAGGGTAAATTTGCTTTAAGAAGTCTTCAATATCTAAATCTCACTGCCATTCTTCAAAACTTGCTCTCACAGTCCTTCAAACATGGAATGTCTGATGGCCAAAGAGGCCTTTATTTACCCTTAGCAATAGAGGACTTTTTCTGTGTTTACATAGCCTCATCTAGTCACTTGAGGAGTTGGGAGAATTCAAGACAGTTATGAAAACCTGAGTCAAGGGTTTGCATAGCTGTCTCTAATTCTCCCAACCCCCTGAGTGTTTAGATGAGGCTATGTAAACACACGAAAAAGTCCTCTATTGCTTTTATAAAATATTTCTCAAAAATGATTTGACAAATGAAGGAAAATATTGATTTATTTCTTGATTGAAATAGATTTTCTTAATACTCACTCTTGACAATCATATTTCCTACCAGCCAATCAAAACGTGCATTTGACAACAAATAACCAACCAAAATTTGTGTGATATCACAACCGTGTTTGCATACTCTCATGTAAACACAGGTATTGACCAATGAAAGCGCACGTACTATCCAAAATATTTTATAAAGCCAATTAGGTCATGTTTCCATGTTATGTGTTTATGCCTAAGCTACAACCAATGGTATGATGTAGTTTGAATTTACAATTAATTTTACAATTTTTATATTTTATTGAAGATGCCTTTGCCATACCTTATAGGCTGAGTCAAGTCATCATTTTGAGCAAGGATATAATTTGGTATTGGCTCCCATGAAAAATGCAGACCCCAGTTGAATCCACCACGCACTAATGGTGATGACTGGTATTCAAATGTATCTGAGCTGATCATGTCGATAACAGGGCAGACAACAGTGGTGGGATTCTCTGTTACTCTTTCCAGAAGAGGCGGCAGCCACTCTTTATTTGCCTCACAATGACTGTCCAGAAAAACCAGTATCTCTCCTGTTGCGTGCTTTGCCCCAAGCATTCTTCCTCTTATGAGACCTTCACGCTGTACAGTTCTGATCAACTTGATTTTAGGCAATGAAGCTACATAATTTTGAAGTTTACCTTTTAGTTCCACAAATGTGCTATAATCATCGACCAAGATAATTTCATGAATTAAGTTTTCTGCTGTCCTGTTTAAAATGCTATGCACAGTCCTCAGTAATGTAGACCATGCCTCATTGTGAAAGCAAATAATGATGCTGGCAGATGGCAACACTGAAGGGTACGTTTTATTTTGACATCTGAAAAATAAAGAGCAAAGAAAATTGAGAAACAGAGGGTATTTAAAGTGAAGTTTGAAGGGTCAATAAGCTGAGGAGGGGAAACACTAACTTGCAGATACCCCACGAGTAGAGGTGCCTCTATCTGAGGCCTTGCAAGGGGGGTTCTGGTGTCACTTTGTCACTCATTTTAGAACCATCCTGTCACCAGTTTTCTCATGGACAGTGTTGCTGCTGTATTTTGTCACTGTTGCTGTGATAAATGTCGCCCTTTTTCTGTGAGTTCCTTTTGGCTGTCGGTGTTTTGGAAAAACGACTGTTGCCACATTTTTGAGGTCATGTCGCCTGTCAGCAAAACCCCTTGGAAGGCCTCCCATCTACCGAGACAGGACAGGAAGCAGGGATGGCGTCGAAGTGAGAGCACTTGCTTCCCACTAATGTGGACCAGGTTAAAACCCTGAATGATGCCATACGTGGCTTGACTTTGTGGTTGGATCTCTACTCTCCCCCGAGAGGTTTTTCTCTTTCTCTGTCTCTTCAAAAACCAACATTTCCAAATTCCAATTTGATCTGGAGAGCATCCCAAGGAGTTGGTGACACTTTGAGGGCCAGGACCCAGTTTCCACTGGATAAATCACTATGCACTGGATATGTCAATGGGTTTTGCTGGTACTTATCCGCTGGTTAGCGATTTATCCATTGGATAGCGTTATCCACCTTTTGAACAACCGATGCCAGAAGTTTATCACTTATTAAATTTGTCCAGTGTCACCCTCTCCACATAATAATATTAATTTTCATTAATGTGACCAGTATCTGCAGTTGAAGATTTTTTGTGAAAATCTCTCTGAAAGCAGCTCAAAAGTAGTTTTATTGTACACTCAAAATAGTTTATATTTTTCAAATGCCACATATATATTTTTGTATAAATTAACAAAATTTCATGGCTTTCTGTATTCTGTAATTTGGTCAAAACACTAATTTTTAGAAACCTGTGTCCTAAGCAGAGCATGAACTGGACTTGTTTTCTACATTTCATGGCATTATGACAAACATCTTAAATGCAATCAAAGCATGCCCACTCTTAAGATTAAATATGTTAAGTACTGTACTTACTTAACGTGCCTCGTGTCTTCAATTTCGCGGTGAAATCCTAACCTGCTGCTGATGAGCTCGTTGAAAGCATGCTTTCCATAACCTTCCTGTCTGATTCTTTCGTCCTCACTATTCCGTATCACGCCAAGTGTACTTATATCCTTTTCCTGATAAATTTGTCCCTGTTGTGTCTCAAAATCAACCAACGGGCTGTCGTTTTGGAGATGCCTTCCGTGGGCTCTTGTCATGTACTTGCTGTCAGCAATGTACATAAATGACAAAACGTTGAACAAAATCCAAAACGACAGCGTTAAACAAGCACACAAGAGAATATAACGCATTGGTAACTTCAAACCCATTACTTTCTTGACACCAAACGGCCTCCTCGAGGAACAAGTCATCCAGATATCCGTGCGTGAAAAAATTTGCTTGAGCAGCTGCCTGAAAGCAATTGGCTGCGGACTCGTGTGTTATGCAAAATTGCTTGGCATCCTGTTCAAATACACAAACACAATGTAACATGCTAAAAACGGAACCTGTTTGTTAAATTGAAGAAATTTACAGAAACCAATTTTCACTGTCCAAGTAAAATCAGTTCGTCGCAAACTGGAAGCCGATCTGTCATGTTCCATTGTGATGAAGAGTTTTCAGTTAATATTTACCTATCCCACAAGGCGTTTTGCAGAACTGTCCAATCTCAAGGAAATAATACTTACAATACCCATAAATTCACCTCACCCACCAATATCTAATAGTTCATTTCACATTGCAACGCCTAAAGTAGAAGGTTCCCATAACAATTCTCAACGGCAATCAAAGAAAACCAACATCGCTCATGAATTGTATCAAATTTGTACGCTTCGCCGAATATTGCACTGCCACTGATATTGTCGATCATTCACGCTACATTCTTCCCGCCAAATTTTGAATTAAAACTATCCTTCCTACACAGCAATTTTCAACAGAAAAGAACTCACTTTTCCTTTCGTTTCTTCCTTTCCATTGGGAATTGAGGCACCTACAGGCGCTTCCACAAACGGAAGAAACGATTAACCTTCATATAGCGTATAAGAAAATTTCGACAGATCTGATGTATTTCATTGTGAAGAAATTTCATGGCAAAGTCGCGTGCACCTTTTTGATTCTGATTGGTAGGTGCTGTTGAAACCACGACTCGATCACGTGGAGATAACACGCTGGGTTTTCCCGACGACACAAGCGACCTTTGTCTTCGGAAAATGTTCGGCAACTTTCGTCATAGCTCGTGCATTACTTTAGGTCACATGGTCACCGGCGCTGCACTGGTCTTCCTACTCCGCCATGTTGGCTAATGGACTACGGCGTGCGGCAAGAACTGCCTTTAGACCTAACCTTGTAGCGCGTACCTTGAGACAAAAACAAGCGAGAATACTTCCGGTATGCTCGCAATTATGTAAGTACAAAAATTCGTTCATTTGTGTTTTTGTTTTGCATTTAAAGCTCTGTCTTTCACCAGAGACGGTGAAGGAAGCCACGTCGAGTTGAGAGGCTAAACCAACCTGTGTAAGATACAAACATACATATAATGTGGTTAGCCTTACTTCTTTGGGATTAGGGCGAACTTTCTTTTATGTTAGTTCTGTCATAACACTGTGTGTGTCTCAAGCTATTTAGTCTGTCTTGGGCACCTTCCCGCAAATGTGATATTGTACTTTGCACTAGTTTATTCATGTAAGTACCGATCGATCGTCCAAATCTTTCTTCAGATAACCGTCGGTATGTTTCAACCGACAAACCGGTGTCTGCTGCCGCGCCGGCAGCAGCCCCCAAAACAACAGCATCACCTCCAGCCACAAAACCAGGAGCAGTTGGTAAAATTATCGCAGTTATCGGTGCTGTTGTAGATGTTCAATTCGAGGACGGCCTCCCTCCCATTTTAAACTCGCTGGAGGTGGAAGGCCGAAGCCCTAGACTCATTCTTGAAGTCGCCCAGCATTTAGGTAAGGACTGATTAATCCGACTGGTAAGGTTTGATTTGGTTGTATTCTGACGTTAAATCAGTAAGCACCCAATACCTGCGCAGTCTGCCTCAAGGGACCCAACTCCTCATGTTTCCTGGAAATACTTCAGGGTTATTAAACATCATTTTACATGCTAACGGTTGTATTCTATACGTTAAATCAGTAAGCACCCAATACCTGCACAGTCTGCCTCAAAGGACCCAATTCCCCATGTTTGCTGGAAATATTTCAGGGTTATTAAACATTATTTTGTCCAAATTAATTTTTATAATTAATTTGCAAAGAAATGGCATGAATGAGAAAATGAATGAAGAGATGACTGAATAACTGAAAAGTCAAAGAAATGACTTAATAATAAAAATAGTTACTTGAAAGTTGTTTCCTCCAGGATGCCAGTGTTGTTATGCCTGAGCTGGTGTTTGCACTTCTGCTTGCATTATGGATAGAGACCTGGCTTTGCTTTTCTGTTTTTTCAATGGGAATATGCAGGAATTTGTGCAATTCTTTTAAAGTTTAAATTTATTGGCTGTCAACATTCTAAGGTGAGAACACTGTGAGAACAATTGCTATGGATGGTACAGAGGGTCTTGTAAGAGGACAAAAGTGCCAGGACACCGGTGGTCCAATCACGATTCCAGTTGGGCCTGAAACATTAGGAAGAATTATTAATGTCATTGGAGAGCCCATTGATGAGAGAGGACCTATTGGGACTGACTTGTAAGTGTACTTAATAAATTCTAAATGGAAATCTTCCAAAGAGCGAATTCATAAATGGTGACGAGCAAATTATTCTTTTCTATTTATGCTAATCATCCTCACTAGGGTTGTTAGCATGTAAGAAGATGAGGCTATTTTTTTCAAATTGCTTGAATCCCTGCTGTTGAAAGGAAAAAAAAACTTGTGGATCAACTGGAAGCAGTGGTTTCAATAAGATTTGAAGTAGGCGGGTGGTTTGAGTAGAGTAACGTACTGTATCAACAATAGTTTGAAAGAATCTTCCTTTAATTGCCTCAGTTCAGCGAAAAAGGTAGCCAACTCCCGTGGGCAAAGTAGTTGACGCTTTTCGTCGGCTCTCGGTGCTTATTGAAACCTCTGGGAAGTCATCACTCTTTCAACTTTTTGACGTGTGTGTAAATTATATTTTGCTTGTGAGAAATAAGTCTGAAAACATAGAATGGATCTCCAAAACACCATGATATCTAACCCTTGCAGGCGAGCTGCCATCCATGCTGAAGCCCCAGAGTTTGTTGAAATGAGCACAGAGCAGGAGATTTTGGTCACAGGAATCAAAGTTGTGGATCTTCTTGCGCCATATGCTAAAGGAGGGAAGATTGGTATGTTCATTTCCTGTGAATTAGCAAAATAGTTTGTATATGTCATTGTAGAATAGCAAGTTTGTGATACGAAGTATGTTAGTCAGTGCTTTTGTTCAGTTTTGTTACAAGGAGAGAGGAAATATATATTTATTATATAAACACCAATGAAATACCAAGTGAGCTTTCGCACAAAAACCTCATATCTTGAGATGTGAAAATAACATGTTATCTTCACACGTGAAAAGATCACTGTTGCTATGGTTACACAATAAATCGCGCCTTTGAGAGCGGAAAAAATGTTGTTTACAACTGGCTTTTTTCGAAATCTAAAATTCTAAGGGCCATCATTTTAGACTTTATTACATTGTAATAAAAAGGAATTTGTTTTTCGTCCACGCTTTAAGGCCGTGTGCTTCTTTCATGTTTAGTTACAACACATTCTACTTTAAGACTATTTAAAATATTAAAGTGAAATGGTTTGGTATTTCTATGGGTTTATATAATAAAGAGAATATTACATGGTCGCTTGGAGATAAGACATTTCTCTTCTCGTGTTGAAAAATATTTTTCAACACTCGAAGAGAAATGTCTTATCTCCAAGCGACCATGTAATATCCTCTATGTATTCAACTGTTTGGCTCATATTGTATAATATTGTTGACTATGACTTCCTTGCTAATTCATTTTCATCCTTTTGCAACAAGGTCTGTTTGGTGGCGCTGGTGTTGGCAAGACTGTACTAATTATGGAGTTGATCAACAATGTCGCCAAAGCTCATGGCGGTTACTCAGTGTTTGCTGGTGTTGGAGAAAGAACACGTGAAGGGAATGACTTGTACCATGAAATGATTGTGTCGGGTGTCATCAGCTTAAAAGACAAAAGTTCTAAGGTAAGAGAGTGCTGCCCTGTGCTGAACTTTTAAAAGTAGAACATTCTTTTTTAACTTGTGCAAAAACGGCTTTATTGAAATGATGGATTTATGGCACAGGCATATGCAGGCATACTCTGATAAAAAATCCAACCGCTCCTAACAGAAGTCGAAGCTGTGAGCTTCTGATTTCCAGTTCAGATGCTGTACCACTGAACTACAGGAAGTAGCTGTATTTTTTCACAAAGAGGTGGAAGGTTTGAGTATACCAAGGAAATATTTTCATTAACATCTATTGCAGGGTTTCCTAAAGGTGCTGGTGGCCAGCAACATTGCCAGCTTCTTTCAAGGTTTTGGAATTTTCGCTAGCTACAGTTGGCCAGTAAAACAAGAAAGCTTTGGGGGCCCAGTACTGTCTGCTTTCCTGCATTCTCCTTTCACTTTAAATCTCTTTGACAACCCTGCTCATATGGGGAAGTTAAAACTGACTTCTTTTGTGGGAAGCTTACAAGCCTGTTGACATCTTTACTTTTCTTTCTTTTATCTACTTACTAGTAGACAATACTTTGAAATGATTATTGTATCAATAGGTGGCCCTTGTGTATGGTCAGATGAATGAGCCCCCAGGTGCCCGTGCCCGTGTGGCATTGACTGGTCTCACTGTTGCAGAGTACTTCCGAGATGAAGAGGGACAGGATGTGCTGCTTTTCATTGACAACATCTTCCGTTTCACTCAGGCTGGCTCCGAGGTTTGTACTACATCACAATTTACATTTTGGCAGAATGGAAAGCGAAAAAGATTGATACAAGTTTGTTGTAATACTTTTAGGTGTCTGCTCTGTTGGGTCGCATCCCATCCGCTGTGGGTTACCAACCAACTTTGGCTACTGACATGGGTACTATGCAGGAAAGGATTACCACCACAAGGAAGGGATCGATTACATCAGTACAGGTGATTGATTTACTTAGAGCTGTGTAATGTTATGCATCCTTAGCAAAGCAGTGGCATAGCAAGCTTGGTCTCAAGTTTTTCTGTGCTTCTGCAGGGACATTATTAGCGACCTTCAGATTGGAGTACAAGAGGGACGACGAGGACAAGTTCTCCGTTCTCAGCGTGTACATTAGCATGCCCATAAGTCCACAAACCTATAAAGTTTGGAGATGGAAATTTATCAACAATAATGTGCATGCTCGGAATGGAAAAGGCATACTTATTGTCACTCTCGTACTCCAATCTGAGGGTAGCTTTTTCCACAGACATAACTTTGTGTCACATGGTTTCTCTCAAGTTAGGTTGATCAGGGGGGTAAACCCTATCCTATACTGTTGCATCGTAACTTTGTAGTTCCCATAGTTACCTTCTGGCTACAGAAGCCAGGTTTAGGTCAAACTATGTGGGCTGGACCTTCATGATGTATTTATGAGCTACACTGTACCCTATGTTACATCTTCACAAACATT
>BLFK01000717.1:1062521-1072521 GCA_014634185.1 Astreopora myriophthalma
TGCCCCCCCCCCCCCCGTCCCCAATAAATTTAACTCCGTCTGCTACGGCACTGAATTATCATGAATAGAAATATAAAAAGACCTCCTGTAGAATGAATGCTCCTGTGCGGTACACAGCCCCTGCATGAAGAGGTATCCCAAGTCTAGCGAGGCATGCAGCACAATATACCAAGGAGCACAGACGTGTTTTTGATGCGGCTTCACGTGTGTTACATGTTTCAATGTGTCCCTTGATTTTCCAGCGACCTCAAAGCGACTTCGGACTAATTACGGAAAGTTGCCAAACGATCTTCGACGTTGAACCGCATTTTGTCGACTTGATTTGGAATGAGTCAAAGATGGTACACGCAAAGTAAACACGATTGGGATAAAAATCTTTGGTCACTGTATGTGAGACCTTTCAATATCTATATCATCTATATCATAAATAGGCTTTGACAAATTAACGACGTTGTAGCTATTCATAAGGTGATAAACAGTTTGCTCAAGGATGAGCGGAAAGCTATCTTGAAAGGACTTTTGTTACTGCTGGTATTCATTTGATTGACGTCGACAATATGGATCAGTGTCAAAAGGCGTACGTCGTTACTTCAGTCGTATAGAAATAATCAATGCCTAAATTACTGCGATTGAGCTCAGCCGGACGACGGGCGTATTTTACTAGTTAGAGCAGTTTTCAAATGAGTGTCGAAAGAAATTACGCGATTGCTTTGCTCTGCTTGCGCGAGCTTTCAAACCAATGAGATTGCAAAATTCGCAGTTCAATATATGATTCATTTCATATATCATTTCATCCGTTCATTCATTCATCAAGGGAACATTTGAACTCACAAATGACCAGCTCCCAACATCAGTGGCTTCATAGCCCAGTTGGTTAGAGCGTCGCACCGGCATCACGAGGTCACGTGTTCAAACCCCGTTGAAGTCCTGAATTTTCTCAGGCTTCTCTACGCAATTGCTTAAAATTGCGTCCATAACTGTGAGGATCATAGCTTCATTTGATTTCATATCCGCAGTTCAATATATGATTAATTTCATTCCCTTAAAACTGCTTGGCGCCCGGCACGTTTGCTTGCTTTGGGCGCTTATTGGCTATTTAAACCAATTCACTAATTCATGAATTCCTTCTTCTATTCGTGGTTGGCTAAGAGTGTATTTGGTTCAAAACGCGATTGTTTCTGCAAATACTTTGGTTTGGGTTCCACCACACTCAATTGAAAACCGCTCTATCGTATACGACCGTTGGTAAGTTCTAAACCAATCATTGTTTTGGTAGTTATACGAAGGCGACGCGCCATTAAAAGCTCCAGCTCAAAGTGCATCATTGCAACACGCTGCCCGAAATACTCAGTCGGTGAGCATTACTTTCTCCTCTTGTCTTTGAAAGGGAACTGAGAAGATTTTACTTCCGGTGCAACGCCCGTGAAATACGTGTCTGCGTGGCGTACTCTTTAGTTCGGCTCCTGTTGGAAAACTGTCGGCGCCGATTCGCTTATGGTTGCAGTTCGGTTACAGGAAATTACCTCTGAAGTTTGATAGAAACGGCTTAGCATCCAACGCCGAGGCAGAAGTACAACTCCGTTAAGCATCTAATGCTTGTTTATTTTTCGACTTGATTTTCTTGACCGTACAGTTTTAGACTGAGTGCGAGGTAAATATACTAATTACTGCGTTTCTGTTGATTTTCCAGGGCACAACTAGTTTAGATTAAACCCATTTCTATAATCTTCTCTAGAGGTGTGGACAGACTGGAGACAATCTAGAATGTGACAGAAAAAATGAGCTTGCGCCAACGAACTCCATTCAATTGATGTGCCCCACGGCCATTCTGCCAGGCCCCCCTGGATCCTTATACCTCATGAAGTTCGGCACTCACGGAGGGTTTGTCAAATATTTTCCACTGTTTTTCTGGATGTGCAATTTTCTGTCATCAGTGGAGAATAGTAAACACTCCACTGGTGTAAACGTCGCGCTTTTCTTTGATCGAAACAATATCAGAGAAACATTACTTCTGCATAATAACTACAGGAAAAACACAACCCTGACCAATATATCACTGGGGATAAAGACTATTCCAGTTGATGATGTTTCTATCAAGAATCTTTCAAGAACTTTCTGTACCAGTGTACTGGAAAGCAACGTGTCAGTAATCATACTGCAGACAAAACGCGAAAAATTGGAGTGTTTTGTCGGACATTTGGCATCTTATTTTAAAATACCTGTCATAAGCGCTACAAATCGAGAATCCCCGCTGTCGGACAAGGTAAGAAAAAGAAATAATACCATTTAAAACGTTCTGATGCTATGGTTTTACTAGTAAAAATGTTCTCTTTCCGGCATAAGGTCGCCCCCGGCCAGCTCTTCTGGCAAACGGACAGATATATTTATTTCGTTGCAAACCGATGAAACAAGCTTCGGGAATCTTAAAAACCGAAAGTGGTGTTACTGGTGTAGCAAACTGATTCTGCCCCAAGTGAAAGCCTGGACACATAATGAAAAGCCTGTGGATCGAGTACTTTTATTTAGTTACTGAGTTCGAAAAATCACCAAATAACGCCAATAATTTGTTTTGGGTAATTGACCAAGGCAAATTGTTCTTAGGAACTCTTCTGTGACTATAGTAACTAATTGTTCCTCACTATTCCAGTCACATTTTATCAATGTCAAGGTTGAATATGTATACATATTTAAAAAAAAAACATTCTTGCTTCAAACATTTCAAGATTTGAATAAAAATATAAAGCATTTTAATTAACCCTTTTTGGGGGTGATGGATTCTTTTGAACATCCAATTTTAATTAGGTTTAATTTTTAGGTGGATATACGCTCTTATCAAGCTTCTAGCCTTCCGGTTAGGCTTTGTAAGGTCACTATCAAAAAGATCTCACTTGGCATTGAGACTTAGATTAACCCGGCTTCCAATTTATAAATTCATAAATGGCCATCTTAGACTTCCTTTATTTAGCAGGTGGCTTTTTTTGCGCAATAGATCAAGAGTGTTATTTTTAATATTCAAAGGCACGAATCAGATCTCTTAAGTGCCTAATTTTAATCACTGAGAGGTGTGAAATTCAGTAAAAATTTTTCCATCGGGTTGAATCCACTTGTCGGTTCAGAGGCATTGTTCACGGACCATCTGCATTTCTCAGATTAAAACTGTTCGTTGATGTTAATGGCGTCGGATCAGAGCCAAGCAATATTTACCCTAAGGCTATCAGCAGATATTCCTTACTCAGACCGACTGACGGCTCAATTGCTTACATCAGTTGTTGTTTTTTTTTTTGAAAAGTGCTTTTCTAGATAGCTGGCACCCTTTTTGGTAATGAATTACCAAAATATTAAGTGAACAGTGCGTATGCAAAATCTTTCAAATACATTCTTCCTTCCTCAGTGTGTTGTCAACATTAAGACGAACATTCGAGAGGCAGGGCGCAAGGTAATGAAAATTAAAGGTCCTCTGTAGGAAATATTCTGTCAAGGAGGCTTATCACTTAAGTTTATTTTGTAAAAATTTGGAATCATTGCGTTATAGAGAGCTCTTGATACGAATATTTTGGCTTTCTCCTTGGTTCGTTAGCTGAGATGTTCATATCCTGACCATTAGTATAAAATTTTCCAAATTACATAATGAATTGTCAGTACTTATCGTCAATGTTGTCAATACTAAAAGTATATGGGAATGAGTATCGTCAATACTAAAAGTTTTGACAATATTTATCCCCATTATGGAATTGGGTAATTTTTATACCGGTTAAACAAGAGTCAAGATTAAACATCTGCTCTACCAACCACACAATCATTTACACAGGAGCCGAACAAGTTTCAGAAGCAGCCAAAATAACCAGGCGCGTAGGAGGGGGGGTTCGAGGGGTTCGAACGAACCCCCTTTGAAGATCAATAATGGCGGAAAAGTTCCTGTGGTCGAAATACATCGACCAAAGAAAAATAGAGATATAAACCCGTTCTTTAGGCCTTATGTCTTACCCTCAGTAAAAATAAAAATTCTCAAGAACCCTTGGAGATTCAAAATTTTAATGACGTTTCATTTTTGCGGTAAAACCGCATACCACCGAATAGCTATCAGAACTTGACAGGGTGCGGAATGTACATTGAACTTTCTTAAACAATTATGCCGTCGAAATGTGTATAGCTTAAAAAGCTGCTGTAAAACGAAGTTGTGATTTGCCTAAAATGGGTCTAAAAATGCAGGACATGAGGTTTCTGGGAACCTAGATTTTCAAAAATTTCCGGGGGAGCATGCCCCCCGACCCCCCTAGTAAGAGCGCCTCCGGCGCTCGGCAAGATTTGGGGCTAAACGAACACCCCTATCGAAACCTTAGCTACGCGTCTGACAACGGTAGCTTATTGAAATGGTTTAGTGAATTTTTGATTCGAGTAGGAGAACGGGTACGGCAATGGTCGTAAAAAAAGTTTCACTACTGCGCACGCGCACTCGCTTAGAGCCGGCATGCTCAGTACACCGCGCGGGGGAAAACTTGTGATACATCCTCCCCCGATCTAAAGATTGTCAGTTGTTGTGAAGTTCTTTGAACCCGAGAATGCATGTTAGAACTAATTGTTTAAATAATCATTTTTTAGGAACATTTCCGCAGTTATGTTCGTAACCTCCCATCCAGCACTTTAGAATTCAGTGTTTTCGTCGATCTGATTCGTTATGCTGGCAAACGCCGAGCTTTTGTTATAGTGAGTGACGAAACATCATACGGACTGGCACTGCAGCATTTTAAAGAAAACTCTTTCATCTCCATAAGTGTCATTAACCTGGGTGCAACTGATATTGAACAACCAGTTATCATTAAACAATTAGTAAGGATAAAATCAAGCACCGCGAACGCGGTGTTTCTCCACTGTGATTCAAGACTTGCACATTTACTTCTTTGGTTTGCGAAGGATTTCCGACTCATCAACGACGATGTTTTATGGATTTTGTCGGACAAAGCACTAGGTGGAATTCAAGATGTCTACATGCTGCCCAGCTTTATTTATCTCATTCGTCAGAAAAGATCCTCTGGGCAGGAAGATTTTTACAAAAGACATTTGATTGACAGCTTGTCACTTATTCAGACAACGTTCGAGTCCATAAATGATGAGGTCGTACAATATTATTTGAGGAAGCCAACGGGAGACTGTTTTAGTGCCCGGGTATGGGCTAAAGGCCAGGAGTTACACAGGTAAGAGTGACAAAGAAATTTCCCGTTCACACTGTTTGTACCGACCGAGGAGTCTGTCGACCCTCCACTTAGTTGGGAGATCGCGATAATTTTGCAATACATTGATTGGTTTAGCACAGCATAGCCGAAGCACAGAATCAGGGTTACAGAAAGTAGGTAGATATTTAAGCGGCTGAGCCAGTGCATGCAATGTTTCTTTAAGCAGATTGCATCTCCTCTCAAGCTTCATGCTCTAACCCTTATTCAGAAATCAATGCAACACCCCAGCAAGAACCCTGTTACTATAAGTAGCTTCATTACTATAACTCTGTTTAAGCCACGCATCTCGGGTTTGCATAACTGCCTCGACTTCTCCCAGCCCCCTCCCCACCCCCCCCCCACCCCCGAGTGTTTAGATGGGGCTATGTAAACACGGAAAAAAAAGTCTTCCATTGCTTTTATAAAATATTTCTCAAAAATAATTCGGCAAATGAAGGAAAAGGTTATTGATTTACTTCGTGATTGAAATAGATTTTGTTAATACACGCTCTGGGCTTCTAGCCAATCAAAACGCGCATCTGCCAACACATGAACCAATGAAAATTCGCGTGATGTCTCATCTGAACACACCTATTGACCAATGAGAGCGCGCGTACTATTCTTATTATTTTATAACACTTTCTTTATCATATGAACGTATCCAGATTACTATCGGTGGCAGCCAGTATAAAAAATAGCACCAACCGCGAAAGTTTATCGTACGAAATTCTTTATCTACAAACACTGCTTGACGAGGGAAAGGACTGGATTCAACTGGGGAAGTGGACCACCCAAGGTTTGACTTTTCAAGCAAGTAAATTGTCAAATTCTAAGGAAAAGAGCGCAGGAGAAACTCAGCGACTAAGAGCTGCTGTGGTGGAGTATCCCCCGCTTACAATGAAGGCAGATTTTGACGAAAATAAAGGCTGCTTCCAGGGCCTGGAATGCAAGAAGTACATCGGTAACACGACTAACTTCACGAAACACTGTTGTTATGGCTTGGCCATTGACGTGCTCAGGTATGTCAAGACACAACTTCAGTTTGAACCGCTCGTCTACCTCGTCCGCGACGGAAACTACGGCGCAAAAAATACCACCGATGACACGTGGAACGGCATCGTGCGGGATATACTGGAAGACAAAGCAGACATCGCCATTGATTTGATGACGAACGAAGCACGCTCAGATGTCATAGATTTCTCGCTGCAATGGGCGCATACTGGCCTCGCTTTGCTTGTTCTTGTGGGAGAAAAGAAAGTTGAAAAGCTTGATTTCTCGTTTTTCCGACCATTTACTGTTTATCTCTGGTTGGGCATCATAGGGGTTGTGAATGTTTACTTGGTTGTCCTGTGGTTCGCGGACAGAGTCAGTCCTAAAGGTCATCACAAGTCATTTCGCACTGGCGCTCGAGATCGATTTGACTTGAGTGGAAGCATGTGGTATTGTTGGGGGATTTGTTTTGATAATCAGTTCGTCGAATCACGACCACGGAGCTTCAGCGCACGTGCAATGGCAGTGGTCTTGGCAATTTTTGCCCTCATGTGCGTGACGTCATATACGGCAAACCTGACTGCTCATCTGCTATCTGATGACACTAAACCTGACGTCACGGGAATCCGGGATCCTAAGGTAAGTAAACGGGGAGTTTGATTTAAACGGGTCACATTTTGCAAGGCCGCTAGATCCGTTAAAATGTGTCCCAGACAGAAATCAAGGCAGGAAAATAATAATTTTTGTATGCAGCCATCATCTAATAGGACGGACAACAACTTTTCCGGTTTCCGGTTTCGGTTTTTTACTGTTGGCAATGTCTGGTTTCAGTCAGGTTATCACAAGCCTCTGTATTTTATTTGTTTGTTTGTTTTAAATTTGTTTTTGTTTTTTTTCTTTAGCCGAAACAAAGAAAAGCCTAGAAATCGAGTTCAAGGTCCTGGAGGATAAGTTTGGGACAGCAACATGTCCGCCCTTTCTTTGTTGAGGGACGTCAATTTTGTTATCGATAACGTCGTAAAAACCTATCGGTGTTCGTCGTCTGGGGAGGCTCTAACTCCCACAGATAAGCCTCTAATATTGACCGGCATGCAGTCAAGCTCCCAGCTCCCAGCTCCCAATATTGAGCCTAGTTCAGGGGGTAGGGGTAGGGGTATGGGGTGGGGTGATTCAACGAAGCTTGCTTTGCTTACTGATACAAGGAATGAATTTGCTATAAAAACAGGTCAAGAACGACTCAGCTCAGTAATCACTATGGAAGGTCTGCGCGACCACTTTACGAAGCCCTGTAATGTTTTTATTTTCAGATAACTGACCCAGAGACAAAAGTATCATACGGGGTTGTTAAGTCAAGTTATGTCGACTCCTACTTTGAGCTGAGCGAAGATCCCGTCATGCGATCCATGTTCAGACACATGCGTGATAACAAGCATCTGGTGGATAACTTCACGGATGGAGTGAAACGAGTAAAAAACAGGTTCGCTTCACTCTTCACTCAACACGGGAGAAGGGGAAGCAAAGGCAAGGGGGGGGGGAGTGGTTCTGAACTTCCCACTTTCCCCACTTCCCTTACCCTTGAACTCCCGACTCCTGCCCCATGTTTAAGCCTCATTTTCAGTTGGCAGGATAATGCAAAGGCCTGCTTATTGTCGAACTCTTGCAGCTTTCGTCATTATGAAGACAATAATTCGAAACAGTCCGGCGATGAGTTAAGATGAGAATTTGTATTATTGTGTTATCGCAGGCAGTTGGATGTTTTCATCAGCGAAGTGCTGTCCATCGATTACGAAGTAGGTAAACAGAGGTCACCAACGTATCCAAGGTTGCAAGTCGTCGGTGCAAGCTCACCATTCGCGGAGACTGGATACTCGTATGCGTTCAATAAGAGCTCACCATGGAAACCGAAATTTGACATCGTCATCAACCGGATGAAAGCCGAAAATAAGTGAGTAACCAAATTGCATCTATTTCAACCCCTTCAATTTCTTCGCATTTGGTTTTCGAGTTGTTTGTATAGATACAACGTAGCTTTTTTTGCTCCACATAATTATGCGTTCTACACGTGCAAATGAAACGTTTCCCTCGGGTCGAGGGAAGTCATTGGGTATCTTACAATTCAGCTGCTTCGAGTTTTTTTGCGATAATTCTCCAATAACATTATCATTATCATATTTGTTTAAGGCCGAGTGAGTTGTACAAGAAGTGGGTTTCTCCGGGAGAAGACAAAGGTGAAGATCACCATCAGTTACTGCAAGCTCGTTCTTTAAGTGGCGTCTTTTTTCTCGGCGCTTCCCTTGCTTTTGTCACCCTATTTTTTCTCTTCCTCGAGAATAAACTCTTTGCTAGGGGCCTTATATACAATGACATGAGGGGTGACCACGTCGTTGAGGAAGGACGAAGGAAGTACTCGGCAGCAGTAAAACGGAAGCTACTGGATATTACTAAAGCCAAACAAGAGGAAGAATATCCGGATATTTCAGACTATCTGCACAACAGAAGAAGAAGTACTTTGATGTTAAAGTCTTTGTATAATCCGAAGTCGGTCAAACGAAAATACGAAGAGGCAGGAGAAAATGACACAGCTACTAGCTCTGTTTGATGTGTAGGCTGTGTGAAGTAAACACTAAATATTGCGAACAACTGAAACTGTCTGGCGTGCATTTCTCTAAGGTCCCGAAACTTTTCCGGCTTATTTCGTATGCCATAATTTTGAGTGTAACTTACAAACGAAGACGTTCCCCGAGATGAAATCTTGCAACAATGTTTCCCTTTCTTATCTTGCAAATATATTAGAAAACCAGCTTTTAAGAATGAGCGGATCGTTGTCATTGATTACAAATCGCTTTTAGTCCCCGAAAAGTTTTCGGGACTTTGGGGACACGGTTCTCTGAACGTTTTCGTGACAAATCAAACTTGCTCGCTATATACGACAAGAGCCCATAGCCTGGAACGTACAACTTTAATATATTTGTGTCAAGGCGTTTTCACAGACCGAGTTATTTTTAGTTTGATATTCCCGCGAGCCTCCGTCTCAGTCTTCCATAAGCGTTTTGGTCTCCCACAGGAGCCTTGCTAGCAAAGCATAATCCTTGCATAATTAATTATTTGGACGCGTACGGACTGGAACGGAAAAACCGGCCTAAAAGCAACTCGCTCCTTCAAAACGCCGTGACAAAGCCCCAGTTTGGGAGTTGTCCGCTCTGGGTTATGGGCTCTTGATACGACAGATCTTGACTCTTTAAAAGTCTGCACACATCACTTCCCAAGGTATGACTTTTGTCCCCAAGGATGGGTGCGAGCGATGAAGCAGTGGGAAGACTACCAACCCGGAATATTCTCCGTTCTAAAATACTTTTGGTTTGACGATTAGTCTGCCACCTAAAACAGCTCGAAAGAAACTTGTGCAAGGGATAAAACAGCTCTCCCCAGCAGTTCTTGTGCATGTCACATGGACCGAAACGTAAGAGGACGTTGTAGGAATTTGGAGGAAACAATTTTTTTTTAAAGCTGAAGCCAAGTTCTTTTAATCTTGCAATTAGACTCGTAAGGTGAGGGAAAACAAGTTGCTTTGCCATTATATACATATCAAAGAAGCTATTTTGAAGAACTCTTAACTCTCCTGCTCAAACATAGTCTGATCAGGCGCTAAGAGCAATGTGTCTTGAACTTTCTCCAGCTTAGTGTAATATATAAATCGGTAGTTCAGATAAAAGCTTCCATTAAAATGAAACGTTTTTATTGTTATGCAAGTCAATTATTCCCATATTCACTCATTATACCAAGTTTTAAGAAGTTCTTAA
>BLFK01000717.1:1073866-1086791 GCA_014634185.1 Astreopora myriophthalma
CTCGTAAGGTGAGGGAAAACAAGTTGCTTTGCCGTTATATACATATCAAAGAAGCTATTTTGAAGAACTCTTAACTCTCCTGCTCAAACATAGTCTGATCAGGCGCTAAGAGCAATGTGTCTTGAACTTCCTCCAGCTAAGTGTAATATATAAATCCGTAGTTCAGATAAAAGCTTCCATTAAAAAGAAACGTTTTTATTGTTATGCAAGTCAATTATTCCCATATTCACTCATTATACCAAGTTTTAAGAAGTTCTTAAATATTGTTATGAAATGGATTGTTTTTCATCGTGGTAGCTGGATGATAATGTAAGTCTGTTCTTTTGTCTCACGACAAGTCACTTAGATGTTAATCGCGACGTTTCGACTGCTTACTGCCAGTCTTCCTCAGGCGATGGGGTCGACTGGGTCCGGTACAGCATTATGTATGGCGGTGGTCTGCTGTGATTGGCGCGTTTCGATCCGGTTATTGTTTCCCTGTACGGTATTTTCCTCAGGCGTCCGCTGACTTGCCGCGCACCGCTGGCTTTGATGGTTTTTAATTGTCGGTATCCACGCTTCTGGTATTTCGGCTCCGTTACCCCTATTGATGTTGTTAGGGTTAAGTCTTATGTGAATTGCCTCTTTCACTTTCCTCGTGTACCAGTGGTTGTCCCTATCAATGCTGCACCGGACCCAGTCGACCCCATCGCCTGAAGAAGACTGGCAGTAAGCAGTCGAAACGTCGCGATTAACATCTAAGTGACTTGTCGTCAGACAAAAGAACAAACTTACATTATCTTCTTAAATATTATCACACAAAATACGAAAAATTAAATTGTCAAAGCTTCGAGCAGTTTTCAGTATGACTGGCAGCAGATGAGAGAAGAGGCATTTCGATATAAGTTGTAGTGATTTATGGGATATTTTTCCGCTGTCGTCAGTGATACATGTGTACCCCTTAAGGTTGGTTCTCATATAATCGTCCCGATCGTTTCGATCGCCGCTGTCACTTCGAAAAGTGATCTTACGATCGAGACGATTATATGAGAACATTACACAGACGATCGCTTATGCCTGCGGCGATTGGGGCAACCGCGATCGCTTGGATCGCCCGTGTTCTATCCGGGCGATTGGTCGCAGACCGGGGCGATCGTGAAAGATTTTTATGAGAACTAGTCTCACTCAGGGAGACGATGGAAGCGATCCAAACTGTCCCATGGTGCATCAATATCACCCAGAACTCAACACGGTCTCATAACCAACATGGCCACCAAAACAGTAGAGTTTAACCAAGCCTTGTTCTTGCATGGAAGAAGTCCTAAGGTGCGAGTGTATATACAACAAGTTTTCGAAGGACTATAAAAATAAGTATATTAGGTTAACAAAGAACAGTCCTTCATAAGTAGACAACCGTTCCCCTTAGCAAAATAACGCTGCTTCAATGCCACAATCAATGATTCCTACAAAGGGTTGAGAATACAGTTTTTTTTTAATACTCATTTCTTACATCCATGTTTATCTTTTTCCAAAACAAATAACCATTGCATAACCAAGAGTCCAAAAACAAAAACAATCCTTGGCTGAACAATTCACAACAATTAGGCTTCACAAAACAATTTTTGATTCACTTTCCTGCATCAGCTTTAATTTACCCAGAAATTTAGTGCAAAGGTAATTCACATACTTTCGTTAATATTTTTATATTCATTCTGACGTGAAAAAAAAACCCTTGAAATTTTATTGTTTTTCTTTCATATTAGAGGAAAAGCATTAAGAATATCTTCATCGTCATCCAAGCCATTCAAAAAGTCTTCAAAACAATCTGAAAAAGATAGTAAAGAAACAGAGGTTTCATTAGACATGATGGCGTTCACGCCAACAATAAGAAAAATTCGGAAGGGGGCGTAGTTTTTTTGAAGAGAAAAATATTACGGGCCGCCATCTTCAATACCAACTTTGACTCGCGTTCCTCGCTACTACTCCTGAAAGTGAAGCCAATTTGCATTGTCACAGAGTGTTCCCCCCTCCCCAGAAAGGCGTTGCCTGTCAGCAACAGGAGACTACAACTAAAACGGGGGCAGCTATTGTTTCTGTAAAAGACGAATTACCAATCACTCCCCTTCCCAGGCCTTCACGGCCATTCTATATAACCAAGCATCAGTCTACATAACCAAGCATCATTCTATATAACCAGCATTAGTTCAGTTCCCCGTTGGTGCAGTTACGGTAATCTCGGCAACATACTTGTAATATCAAACTTACTGTGCTCAAGGACGATTAGCTCAACGTTCGATACTGTAGCAAACGCACCGTTACGATACCCGACAGAGACAAGAAAAAAAAATTATAATTTTACTGTGTATATATAGAATTACGGAGCAAAGTTTGCGCTAAAGCAACGCCAACATCTGGAACTCTTCCGTCGCTGATTACTATTTCCGGCCATTCGGTGACCACTATCTGTGACGTGAGAATCATTAAGGGTTCTGCATCGTGCGAAAAGCTTGCATCATCAAGAAAATTGTCCCTAACTGGGGTAGGGACAATTTCATGCAAACGACACAGTGGGAGGGTCTCCCGAGTATTAGGCCATTTCCGAGTTCAGTTCAGCCTCTCTTTCAACGCGAGTCTAAGTGCGAAATCTTTCTTATGAAAAATTAGTTTTTATTCATATGCAAAGCAAAACTTATTACCATCACAGAACTTTCGCATTTAGACTCGCTTTGAAAAAGAGGCTGACGCGAAATCGCAAAATCAATGGCCTATTGACTGTCCAGGAGTTTTTTGCAAAGGAAGGGATTAAGCGACCCTTGTAACTTTGACTCTATGTTTTAACTCTAAAAATGTAATGATTAGAAGACAGTCAACCTAAAAGAGTGGAGCATTTGATTGTGGTTTGATTCCAGGTCTAAGCCAGAACTCTTAGCTGATTTTTACTAACCCTTCTGAGCCCATGACTCCCCTTCATTTGATTCTACAGATGTGCTTATTTGTTGTTTGCTACATTCCACTGGTCTGCTAGAAGTGTGAGACTGAAATTCGAAACCCCTGTGACATAAACCATAAAAGCAATCATTTATCACTGAAAAAAAAAAAGAAAAAAGAAAAGAAAAGAAAAGAAAGAGAGGAGAACAAAGTAGACGACCAATACACGATGTGTCATTCTCCTTCTTTTTTTTTTTTTAACTAAATATCAGCATTTTGAGGCACTGACAATTATTCTAAATAATCACTACCTGTGTTCTTCTTTCTCTCCTGCTGCCTGGGTACACTGAGACGCCTAAAAGAAAAACAACATGGTACGCTAAGTTTTTCAGTGAGAAAGCAAAAGACGGGTACGTAGAGATACTTAATTTAGAGGTGACGAACAAGATAACTGTGTTGTGCCAAGGTGCTAACAGGCTATGGAGTATTTCAACCAGCAGAAAACAATGGTATCATTCGCTTACTTGGTCTTTTTCTAAAATCTCTTAAACCAAGAATAATATATTCAGTTTAGGATTTTAGCCTTTAATCTGCACTAATAGAGGATATATAACATGATCATAACAACTGCCTTTAGGGGCCACTTTGGTTATCATACTAGCAAGGGGGTAGGGGTATTGTGAGGTGGAAGGAGTGGTTTGGCAATTGATAAGAGCACACTTAGTCGAGACACAACATACTTAGTCTAATGCCGACAGAATCAGTTTAAAATTCAACAATGGGTATAGAATATTTCACAGACTGAAAGAATCCCCTCATATGTTGAAAAAGAGCACCAAGATTTGAGCTCAAACCTACAGTGTAGTTTGTGACTTTCACAAAAGGATTGCCATGCAACAAAGGCACCATCCTTATCAATCAAGAAAAGGGAGGGGGGGGGGAGGTCTGAACAAATAAACCTAATATTACCATGATCCGTTTAACAGTTCAGTGGGTTGCCTATTTAAGTAAGAGTTTTGATGCAGGTATGCTGATAACAGAGTCGTAGACACAGGCTGCACACTACAGCCACTGAGTGCACTTCTTACCAAAGCTTGGCTACTGGTTATGTTCTGGGGGTCCGGAGGGTAGATCTGCAGTATGTTGCCAGGGGTGATATTGAGGTAATGCCTCCTTGGAGCAGGACTAAACACTGACACCTGAAAATGAAGATATCAAATTTAATATTACATTTTGTTGACAAGAACAGCAATCACATACGTAGAATACAGGATTGTGTGAGGGGTGACAAAAGTCTTTTTTTTTGTTTTTTCACTGTTGTTCCAATCAGGCTTTGATGTAATCTGTGGATTCCTATCGACAAACAGCAAAATTGGAAATGATCTTATACACAATGAAGAGAGGAAATTTAGACAACAATGTCATCTATGCTTTTGTCCTGTAATACTGCGTACCAGACCATAGGTAACTATACAGGAAAAGGTATGGAGCCAGCATGCTATGTATTAATTATTTTACAATAAGCGAGTGAGAGAAATCAGTTCAAAGGTTTATCTATTTGAGCTAGCTCAGTTTGGTAGTTGTCCAACACTTTGTGATGAAGTGTTCCATGAATTTCTGAAGTATTTTCTCAGATCAAGCTATTTTTGGACTTGTTTCAAATCATATTTTCCACCAATATTTTAGTTCCAGTTCACATGAGTGGCTATTCCCAACCAAAAGGCCAATGATTCGCTAACAAGATCCTGTACAAGAGTCAATTCATGGGAAAATTAATCTAAAAATAGGTTGGTCTTAAAAAGCGCCACTATACAAATATTTACAAATTGAACTCTCCTGGTCATGAACTCCTCGCATAAACTCTTCTGTTTCCTTTTTATGTGCAAGAAGAAACACATTATTTTATTTTCTTTCCTGCCTGGAGAGATTGAGACTAATAAGATTGTATTCTAGCCAATGCTAGACTATTTTACTTGTCAATGGGGGACCTCTGGAGCAGGAAAAGGTGGTTAATAAATGATACTTAACTATTTTCAATATTGTATTATAAAGAGCACTTGAAACGGGCAAAAAAGCCTGACAGGTCATCAAGTGTTATGACGAACTTAAAAGTTACTTACATGTTTCAGTATTAGGCCTGCACCAGGAGCCAATTCAGTTTGGTAGTTTTCCAACACTTTGCGATGAAGTGTTCCATGAATCTCACCTGGAAATTTCAAAACTGGTACGTTCTACTTATCCCAATGACAAGCAAACATTTCAGGCAAAGTTTGATATGTAATTTCTTTGTGTTTCAAATTTCAAATCAAACTAAGTTGAAATAATTTTTATGGGAACTCACTTTCATTACTTATATGCAGGACAATTTAGTAAATGTATTTTCTGTTTCAGCCTAGTGATCCTTGAGAAGAATTTAAACCAAGAGAAACTACCCTTGAAGACCACATAGTTTTCTCTCACATGCAAGCAATAAACATCAAGCCCTTACTTTTCAGGATGAATAACACATTGAAACCACAGTTTACTCCAAAATACCTGTTGGATCCTTCAGCAAAACACTAGCATCTGCTTCAGTCAGAGAAAAAGCTTTGACAATGGCACACAGACAAGGAACTTTTCCATTCTCAAGCCTTTGTTGAACTGCCTAAGAGAAGAAACACACTGTTAGTATTCTAACAAGACCAAGCTTTTTAGTTCTCTGTGACAACTAAGGGAATGATGCAGATAATGGCAATTGAAACATACCTCAGAATAGACTCTGATAATTGTGTATCTCATTGCTAGAGGTACATCTGCAACAGCAATGAATGAATTATCAATCACTCTGACTTGTCATGAACTACAAGTGAAGTATGAAGCTGAAGTATTGTTGAAGATTAGTTGTGAACTTTACAAACTATGCTTCGCAACTGTGAACTTCATTAACTATCCTTCGGATGTTTATACATAGTGGTTGAAATTTATTCCTGGCCTACAATTTTTAAAACCAGTTTCTTTTTTATATTCCATTGTTCCAGTTTCTGGTAATGAATCTAAGACAACAGGAACTAAAATTTAACGTTCCAAGTGGACATCATAACATTTAAAGCACAATGTCAGCATGATGTAAGCTTTCTGCTATTAAGTAATTTTTATTCAAAAGTGCTCTATAAACTTCATATTCTTTTACGATGCCTACTTTTTACAAAATCTTGATACATGGAAGTCCAAGGGTCTTGATTAAAATCTTCATCTTCGGAAGAACTTGACTGAGAAACCTGCAAGAGAAAAAAAATTATCACAAAGATTACAGCTACCATATTACCAGTACCATAAACAAAATTATTAGTGTTCAAACTTGACAGAACTGTATCGATAAATTTATCATTTGCAAAATCATTATCAATTATTTAAATGGTCATTGTTTCACTTTCTAGAAAAGAAATAATAATTGTGACTTACAATATAACTTACATGTATGACATTTAATGACTTACTTTCTTCTGAATAGGAGATGGTTTTTTTGTAGATGGCAGTGGAGATGCAAAAGCTGAATCATCAAGCTTTTGGCCAGGACTCTGTAAATAGATAGATTCAACATACCAAAATTTATCTAATCATTGCTTCTGGTAAGGCTTTCACTGGTTGCAAAAAATGGAACACAAGATTCCGTGATGCAGCAAACAAAATCTCATCAAAAAGCAAGAGATTGTTTTGCTGTGTATTGTAATAAAGTGCTGTTATTTGCCTATACATGAAAACTACACTTTCTTTATCATAAAACAAACAAAAAAACCTCAACCGTGCTCTGTTCTGTTATAAAGCACCCAGGAAGCGACTAGAGCGACTAGAGATGTCATGAAAACACTCGCCTGTGGCATGTGTTTCGTGCCTACTTAAGTGCTCTTGTCACTTCCTGGGTGCTTTATAAGATAACAGAGCATGGCTGAGGTATTACATGTGCTCACCAGCTTCGGCAGAAGTCCAGCAGGACCAGGGAACTTCCTTGCTTTTGGTGTTTTATTGCTGGATGGTGTTCTTACAAGGCTCTTGTTTTTACCAGGTGTAACAGATTGACATTCTTGAGATGTGCTTGGAGCTTCACCAATGGTTTTCTTCAATAATCTACATGTAGAACCTTCAGGATCTTTACTTCCAATACTGCTGGCACACTGTCTCCGCAATGCATTAACTGACATAGTATTTACACCATCAGTTGTACTTCTAGTATACGTGTAGTTGCTAACCTGGCCATTGATAGCCGGTGAACCTGTTAAAGATTGTTTTAGTTGTGATGCTAGCGAAGGTCCATTTATGTCTGGACCTTTCAAATTCTCACGCAATCCAGACAATGTTTTTGTTTCAAATTTTGTTGTATTTGGGGAATCAAATCTAACAGTTCTTGAAGAAACATCCCATTTTGAGGTTGTCAAATTACAACAAGGCACGTCTGGTGTCAGCGAATTCACCGACTTCTTTGAAAAGGAAGAAATGACAGAGTTCTTAAATGTTGGAAGGGATGATGAACGCAGCAAATTTGCTCCATTTTCAGCTACTGCTGAATTGGGTAATGAACTGTAGCCATTTTCAGTGGCTAATCTTTTAGTTGCAGGCATATTTGATCTACTGCTTGATGAGCTTGTGTTATTCTTTGGGCAGTTTAAAGAAGAACTTCTGTGTAGTTGATCTACTGAAGTTCTTTTTCTATCACGAGCTGAATCATTGGTGTTCATGTTGTTGACAAGTTCAAATGGTCTTCTTACACAGTGGCCACCAGGTTTATACATTTCCTTTGATCTCAAGAGCTGTGTTTTGATGTCTGATGGCTGTTGCTTTGTTTGTAAAGTATCAGAATTATCTGTACTTCCAACTCCACATGCGGCCAATAAGCAATCCTAGAAAAAAAGTAATGTTCAAAAAAAGCTATTTTTATCTCAAGTCTGTTAAGCTTAAGTATGTAAGCTTATGTTTAACTGTTCAATATTTTTACCATCCCTAATTCTCTTGTAGACAAAAATTAATAGATGTCAAATGCAAAAACACATATAAAAACGCACCTCATCGTCAAGATCCAACTCGTCTTCACCAATTGAAAACAGAGATGACATTCTCAAGTAGTTTTTTTTTTCAGCGCAGCAAGTTCATTTATAACAATAAGATTGCTGATCCAAGCTCACTGTACGTTGCACATATATTTAGACCATTTTCCATCACTTGAAAATAACCTTAGCTTCCATATGTTTTACCGAACAAATAATTTAATAAACAAATCAACATTGATAAACACTACAACTCCCTGCCGCCGCAGTCATGTTGCATGTTTTTATTCGAAGCAGCCGCTCAAACTTGCGCATGACGTTTAGGCCAAAACAGCTGACAAGAGCCCTGGGAACGGGAAACGAGGTGTCGCCTAAAACATGGACCACGAGGGGAGCTGATTTCCACACGCAGGCGGAACGCCATTCAGAACAGGGAAGTTACTTGTAAAACCATAGACACAAGTAGTATAGTATGGTATGCTGGCAATTGAGGAATCGGCGGTGAGCGATAATAAGTAAATCTTTCATCTTCATATGAAAAGTGGAGTTTATATCATCGTGGAAAATGATTGTGCAATTAATAGTCTCTTTATATGAAAACAGGCTGAATACCTTTATTTGAATTATTTCATAGCTGCCTTGTATCTTCGAGCCGGTTTTAAACGCCATTTTGTCGATTTTCTTTCCTTCTACATTAAACAGTGCTAACGAAAGGAAATCAACAAAACGGCGTTGAACCGGCTACATGTAAAAGGCGGCTATGAAAAGTCAATTTACAGCTGGACAAAAGAATAGACCTGATGATAAAGAAAGTTACGCTTTTATTTGTTCGATCATCAAATACGTATTAGATACGTCTCAGCTGCCTGTAAATGGTAAATTCTGCGATGGTGACGCTGCATTCTCAAATTCAAAGTGGACAGACTGTAAATAAATGTTGCTTCTAAAAATGTCAAAAATTGTCTAAAATCCGTAACTGTCCTATAGCAGAAGTCAAACCGATAGCCTTCCGATTCGGCTGTTACACTACTAAGCCGCAGGAGACTCTGCATTCCCGTGGAAGGTGGGCCATTAAAACTGTGTTATTTAACTCATTAATAATTCATGAAGAAAAAACAAAAGAAATGTTTTATTAATCGATGGCTGTATATCTGATACAGAATTTTCCCAATTTACATAAACTTTTCGTTTGACTTTCTTCGTTAAAATTACTCGTACAACAAAAATAATGGATCAACACCAATACTAAATGCTGACGTTAAATAAGCACAATACAATATTCGCGCCCGTATTGTATCGGATATCAAATGTCTCGCCTTCGGCTCGACATGTATATCCGATACAATACGGTCGCTCATATTGTATTTAGTACTTATAGTCCGGGTCATCAGCACAGGAATAGATGAGGTTACTTTCAGTTTTTGAAATTCCCGTGAAAAGTGGTTTCCATGGTTGCAAGCACTCTCCTCTGTGAAAAAATGCGTGGCATAAAAAGAAATGAACTGTCAATTGCTGTCATGCTAAGTCATTTGATAGGATGAATTGGATGAGCGTGCCCGTCTCTGTTTCTTAGCGCGCAAAATGTCGTTCCAAAAATAGCTCTGTCTACTCCTGTGTTGGGCTCCTGGTGGTTTAGGTGACAAACGTCCTGCATATGGCATTGGCTGAGACCGAAAGGTGGAAAGATGGCATTCTCTCAAATTATAGTAGTGAAGATGGTGAATTTTTAAGTCCGGTAAATGAATGAAGTGATGGTACGGAAGTTGAGGTCAATTTTCTTGTATGCCTATCAGGATGGGGTGGTGTGAAAACATCTTACAATGCAACGCCGTAGCAAGAGGTGGGGGCAGATTCCGAAAGGATTCATCCCTAAGAAACTGTCAACTGATGGGGTACGAGACTTCTCTATTCGACATTGGTGACCTGCTGACCGAGGCCACTCGGAAATGCTCGCAAACTCCTAGGTAGTGAGATTTGATACTTGATCAGCGTATGCCTGTCATGCAAGCAACCTGCGCGTCAGTGAGCGCTCCTTCCCCACCTTAACGCGGGTGAAGGAAGACCTTCATGCCTTCAACCGCGGAAGAGGCCAGGCTCAACGACTTCATGCTTTTGCATGTCCACGAGGAATTGGCTTATGGCATGAAAATCACCGTCGCAAACTTTTACTTGAAAAGTTTTGGAACTTCGATCTTCCAATGTAGTCTGCGTTCGTCTGTCTCTGTGGCAACTCAAACAGTCTAATTTAGCACGAACTTACTTTGATGACTCTAACGGGTAAAACATCTGCTGGTTTCAAGATACAAAGAACATTTCAAGAGGTTCTCTGGACCCAAAGCCGGCCTTTACTTTGAAAATACAAGCTACTTAAGAATCGTCGTTTCCAGCCCCCTCCAGTTTCCCAAGGCTTGCTGCGGCCCTGCAACGCAGTGAGCAAATTACGATTATTCCTGCTATTCAATATTCCTGTTATCACTAATTGTTGTTACTTGAGCGTGCCACAACTTTGACAAGAACCGGGCCACGTGGTTCTAAGATAGTAGCAGCACGGAACTCCAGTTTCTCCGTGGTATCCTCTCTTCTCTCAAATTTCACCCTCTGAAGAATTTTAGCCAAGGCCATCTTGAGCTCCAGAATAGCCAGTCTGATTCCAATACACTGCTTCGGTCCCAGGCCAAATGGCATGTACGAGAATGCTGGGCGTATTTTGGCCAACTCTGGATGAAAGCGGTCTGGGTCGAATTTCTCAGGCTGCAAGAGAGAGGCAATCTCATCAGGGTCGCTGAAGGTCGCTACTGATAAAATGACAAAGGTTGAGCTTACAGCTTTGTTAACGTGTATAAGCAATTCCATTCACACCTCGCATACTTGCACACTAACTTATTCCAGGATTGCATGAATAGGAACCTCCATACGCATCCTTGAGTCCAACTCTGCGCGTATCTTTATATTTTTATAATCACTGGCCTGTGACGTTTGACGGCTTAAATCTGATTGGACTTTATTCTGATTGTCATTGTACGGAATTCAATCAGTTACAACTTAAAGGGTGCAAATTTCCTGCCCTGCCGCAAAACTGAATGTCTCAAAAAGAGCTTTAGTTTTTAAGGTGCAAAAACATGGGATAGTTTACCTGAACACCTACACCAAATTGAGTCCCCACAGTCCTTTAGAAACAAGATCCGGACTGTCACTCTGCTTGACAGTAGTTAATTACATAAATTGATTGTTATTTACTTATTGGTTATATTTAAAATTATCTTAACTGTTGTATCTTGCCTAGGTCATTATTTCTCAGGTTAAAATATTTTCTCTTATAGAAAAGCACGACTTACATGTAATCAGCCCGATGGCGGTTAGTAATTTCGTGGGTAATTAACAAAGATTACATCACAGATTACATTAAAAACAGTGAGAAACCCGCGGCGTTATAAGAATAGCAAGATGGGCGCAAAGGTTGGTTTGTATGGGAGGGGGAAGCTTCTACTCATGCGCTCCAGATGATACCTCTGGCCAATACTCAGGATTGCGGTGGATGACAAATGCTGGAAGATAAATGCTAACTCCGGCAGGAAATTCAACTCCTTCAATCACACAGGTCTCCATGCACTCGCGAATATTGACATAACCAACTGTAGCCAAGCGCAGCACTTCGCAGATAACGTGTTCAAGATATACAAGGCTTTGCACGAATTTGTAGGTGGACTCGTCCCTGCGTGACTTGACGGCGTTGTCTATCTCCCGAAGCAGTTTTTTCTGTACGTCTGGATTGTGCGCTAGATAGTACGCAGTGTAAGCTAAGGTGGCTCCGGAAGTCTCCGAACCCGCAACGAAGAATACAATACACTGACCGATGATTTCTTCATCCGTCAACTTTTTAACTTCGTTGTTCGAAGTCACCTCTTCTGCCTCTAACATAAGCTGTATGAGGTCCCTGCGACCGGACGATCCACTTCTTCGTAGGTCAAGTACGTTTCTTGCCATTCTGGCAAAATACGGGACGTGCTGAATGGGATCTAAGTGAAAGATCTTTCTAACTTGGCGAAAGAAAGGAAACATGGACAAGGCCCGAACGTAGGGAGGAACACTGAACACTGTTAAGATCTTTTCCAGCAACTCAGGATCTGGATTAGTTTGAATGTCTGCTTTAAGTCCAAAACCAGCCGTAAGGATGACGTCTAGTGTAAATTGACTAAAGGCTTTAGAAATGTCCACACTTTTATCTAGTATTCAAGAAAATATCATCATTAGTTACGTATGTGCCTCTCACCTGCGTGCTTATAGCAGGTCAATCTCGTCTCCAGGGCACTTCGTTCTCTTTTTCCACCGTTGCCCTGGTGCGACCTCTTCCATGGCTTTCCAGCTCGCATGTTTTGCTTTTTTTTGTTCTGTTTTGTTTTCGCATTGATTCAATGACCATAAAATCAACGCTGTGGCTATATGCCCGGCTGGCGGGCGTGGTCTCAGAAAAACTAAATGCCCGGCAGTCCGAAATCAGTTTCACCGAATTCCGACAGAAAGTTTTTAGAATCGTTTGGCATTTCCAAACAAACATCAAATACTCTCGATAAGTTTGAATGAGGCTTTCTGTCGAAATTCGGTGAGTGAGTATTTCTGACTGCCGGGCATTTAGTCTATTTGAGACCGTGCCCGGCAGTCTGAACACGAATGTTTTCTATGTGTCCAGAATCGCTTGAATAGAATCACAAAGAAAGGAATCGCTTGACGCCTCCAAACAAACATCAAATACTCTCAGTAAGTTTGAATGAGGCTTTTGAAGGAATTCGTTGAGTGAATATTTCGATCTCGAAATCTTTCTTCTACGACAGGCATTTACATAGATGATTTGAAACGCCTACGTAGGACGCCTATTTTTAAATCTGGAGACCGACCGAAATGTGCGAACTAACGTTCATTTCCATATTACCAGCAGTGAGCAAAGCATTTGAAAAGGAGGTTTTCCATCAGGTTTATAGGTACCTGACTGAAAGCTGCCTGTT
>BLFK01000717.1:1089607-1126916 GCA_014634185.1 Astreopora myriophthalma
TACCTGCGGAGTGCCTCAGGGCTCACTCCTGGATCCATTAACGGTCTAAGAACAACTACTCCATGCATGTGTGTAGATGATATCCAAATCTTCACATCCTCTTACGATGCTAACGAACTTGTTGCAAAACTTAATTCTGACCTCGCTCATGTCCGCAACTGGCTTGTAAGAGAATAAAGTTCAAATGCACCCCTCCAAGTCAAAATTCAGGTTTATTGCCTCCCCTTATAATCTGAACACCAAGAATACCGAACAACCCGTTGTGGTGAAGAACCCATATCACGAACTGACGCACGTAAATGCTTAGGGGTTCAGATAGTCATATTGACATGATTTGTAAGAAGGCCAGTGCGGGCATTGGAGCAATGAGACGTATTACTGAAGCCCTTTGTTCCGGCAAACGTACTTGAAAAGGTTGATAAGACTGATAAGAGCCAAGTACAGCCTTACTTGGAATATTGTTCCCCATTCTGGGACACCTGCGGCAAATTGCTAAAAGATCAGCTCCAGAGATTTCAATCTCGTAGTGCTAGAGTTCTAACTGGTGCCAGTTACGATATTCGACTGACTGCTGGTGTGAGCCAAAATTTTCGGTTGCCGGGCATATAGCCACAGCGGAAAATAAACATCAGTAATGTGAATTGAGCGAGGTTAATCAATCACTGCAGCAGTATAGTGTTAATTAAATTTCGATCGCTTCTGCGTCCGGAACGATCGTTGTGCAGCGATGGGCACAACACGCTGCATTGGACTCACTTCAACAGACAGAAATAACATCAACGCTCGACACGATGCCTACCTTCCTTCGCAAAACTGTCAAACTTTGGCAGCAAGATTTCGACCGCTTCTTCAATGATCGGTACGATCTCCTTCAGTTTGGAAGCGCTGAATGTCGGGGTCAAAATCGATCGGATACGCTTCCAGTCCTCGTCCCTGGCGCCGAACAGTCCTTTGTCAAGAGGAGCATTACCCGCCAGAATCTCCGGTCTGTTTCTGAATTTGTCAAAATCCGTGACAAGAATCCGTTTGATCATTTGTAAGTCCGTGACAACTATAATAGGGTCCCTTCCTAAGAACATCTTGTATACCTTGCCATACTTCTTATCATACGCCATGAAAGCGTTGTGCAAGCCATCGTGTTTGTACACAGCTTCGTAGAGATTTCCAAGATAAGGCAGGGGTTTCGGGCCCGGCAAATTCACATGACTTATCAGAGAATAACTTGAGACGCCCATCCAGTAAATAAGCGTAAATGTAAGAATTAACAAGCTTATAACCCAAGGGAAGCTTGTTAGTTCAGCAAGCAAATCAACCACGGACATTTTCCCTTTTCCTCTTGGCCACCAAAATCAAACACCCGAAGAATTGTCGTTTGTTTACCATTTTGAAGATTCGGTAATAATTAGACATGCAATAGACAATTATCTTATCAATCCATAAGATAAGTGATCAAATATCCATTGTATCTCTAACAAAGCGTTGTGTAGCAACTGTGGTAATGTCTCTCGTAATTGGCTCACTACCCTTCGGGAGAACAGAAAGAAGAAACAATAACCTAGACTTCAGAACAACATATAGCAGCTGTGTCAATAACAAAACAATGGCAGGTCACGACGACTTCTCCACTACTGCAAACATCATGCAATAGTTGTGGTGACCATTCCTGACCTGTGGATGCAACGCGGCCGAGTGGTTAAGGTGCCGGCCGCACATGGCATGTAATCCGTACATCAGGCTTCAAGTCGCGCTTTATTTAACCACTTGCTGAAATTGTTCAAGGTGGTTCATCTTCTCAGCTAAGCTTGTAGATAACGAACTGATCTACCTCCCGCCTGCCGGGGTCCTTAACTCTGTTAACCTCGCTTGTATAATTGTTTCCTTGGCCCTGAAAAGCCGCTCAAGGACAGTGGTCAAGTATGTAATTGTTTTTTTCCAAACGACAATCACGTACCCAAGGCGACGAAGCAAAACGCTTTCCTAGGGGTTCTTCGAGATATTTACAAATTGGGGGGATTTTTAGTCGCCGGAATAGAATATAACTTGCCTAGAAAATTTTCACTTATTACCTCCAAATATCACCATCATTATGAGTAATTAAAACAAATACTTTATGCATATTAGTTAAACATGATATACATATCAACAGACCTTTCCAACCAGCTATTTTGAGTTGCCTGGGTAGACTTTGCCTTCTGGCAGCCTGCTTAATTTAGGTTGTGGGGTAGATGTACCGGCGGTCCGTCACTTGCTTTCTGTTCCGATAGAAAACGAAGAATCCAAACCGAAGAATAACTCGCAATCGTATAATAGCAATTTTATTCGATCTGAAATCAAATTAATAGGTACAAAGATTCTACTCACTAAATGCAATCACATAATCAATAGATGGAATTAGAAAACGAAATAAATGCCCGTGAGAGCCAAGACTGGACGTAAGCGAACCCACGTGGTTGTTAGAAAAAGCCTGAATACAGAAGCTTTAAACTCCATTAGGTAACCGAGAAATCTAACCCTAAATTAGCAGTTCAATAATAATCATTTTTAGTTCACTTACTTCTATGGCGAGTTTTCTCAAATGTCCTTGAATATAGCATTCATAAATCTGGGCAGCAGGTAAGCGGTAAAAACTGAACATTCCAGTACGACTGTCGGCAAAAACTGTTGAAAACTAAGCTACTCAATCAACTTTGAACAAAGCGTGCACTGTTGCGGTTTCCTGTTAACGAAAAACGTAAATTTCTTAAACAGTTCATTGTCTGCTTTAACACTTTCTTTGTTGTCAGCATGAAAAAAGACTAAAATATTTACATGTTACACAGCAAAAACTAGCTACGTTTGCGTGCACCGGTTGCCTTGGCTTAGATTGATAAATATCTGCAAGTTCTCTTGTAGCATAGGGGATACAATAACGACTGAAAGAGGTTATGCTAAAAACTCGTATTCCGGCTTCTAATCATAATCCAGTTTATGATGACCGAGTTGTACAAGGGTGATCAATGCCTATTTGGACGGAACTGAACACAGTTTAGACCTCACCGCCATCGCGGTGGTCTATGTGTTCCTTTATTCCTTGTGTATCAGAAACGTTCTGTTTGAACACGGCTAATATGTCCTCGCCACCGCGAAACAGCTTTTGCCAAAAAAACTGAAAAAAGGTGTGGTACAACGACGCATTTATTATCATCAACACCAGATCAATTATGGTCAGTGGCTTCGCAGCGGCTTTATTTACTGTGTAAAGCTTGAACGTCACCTGAGCTGACACCACCAAAAACTTGCACAGGTTGTCCAGTGCAAAAATTGATAATGTAATGCAGTAGGCAGCCCTGGAAATAGGGCGAAAATTATTCGCTCTACAGGGAGGAAAGGTGAAGTTCAGCTGGTACATCAAATACAAAGTGCAGAGCTGGGAAGCAATCGCGAGGATTTCAGTGTATTCCTTCGCTTTATGGTTTTTCACTATGATTAAAATCTCGTAAACAATAACAAGAACCATGATAATGTTGAGTGACCAAAAATACGGCTTCCCAATGAGGCACTTCAATATAACCCTGCATGGAGCAGGTCTTAAGTCGGGAATCAGAGACTGATTCAGCAAACAAATGCAGATGATTGACGTCAGGATTGAGCAAATCAGCCACGAAGTCTTCCAACAGTAGCCATCACACGTAGGTATCTTGTAAACTGTAAAATTATGGCAGTGGACACTTGTTGAATCAAAGTATAGAGTGCAATCAACCATAAATATTGCGAACATCACCAGAGACACCAATCGCAACAGCTGGAAGAGTATGAAAACTGAGTGCAAAATCCAAAACGAAAGGGAATTTAGACGACCTCCGAGGAACTGTGGAGCAGAGCAGACAAGAAAAGTAAAATCATAATTTTGATTGTCATCGTCATTGTGTTAAAGAAGTAAAATTGCGAAAATTTATTACTAAATGAACTAGCTGATAGCGCAAACTAGGAAGTGTAAACAGACATAAAAATTGCTCTTGTTCACCTGTATTAGAATGAACCGTAAGGTAAAACAACAACAACAAAATCGCCTAATCTTTGCTCATGGAAAAGAAAATAATTAAAATAAAGTTACTTTTGCTGTATCTTGTGTCCTTATGTCTGTTTGAGGCGTTCTGGGCTGGTTTTGCGAGCGGCACTCCTTGAACTTTTTTAATGAATTAAGATTGGGAGCTACGAATCGCAAAACCAGCCATTCCTTTCCTCTTTGCTAACATATTAAGTGAATCGTAGTTTCCCAAATGGCTTTGGGGCCCGAAAAGTTTTTGGAGCTCTCGAGAAACGGTCCCCACAACAGGTTATTCAATGTCATTATCAAGCAAATAAGGCCGGGGCTGTTATCATTGGGGAATGATTCCCGAAGCCAGATAATTGTACCAGGGAGCGACGTTCTCAGGGCTTGTATGAAATTTTAAACACACAGCACTTTATAGGTTATCGATACATTCAGCCGGAATAGCGTTTATTCATTTTACATTCTCGTAAAGAGAGATTGTAGATCACATTTCGCAGAAAATTATGTTAGCATTTCACGTTTGCCTCCCTCGAAAGCTGACTTTCAATGTGTTATTCATTTCTCGGAATTACAGGCCTATAAACTAGCACTGTGGCCAGCGACGAAAAAAAAATCGATGGCCTGGGAATGGCCGGGAGGCTACTGTAAAGCATAGTTGACTGCTACTAATCACTAGATCACAAACTCATCGCACACGTAAAAATGAGAGGGTTATTTTTTTCCTGCAAGTTCAATTTGTAGGGAACTACAAATCGGGAGCTTAATCGAATTGAAGGGAACTCAGTCGAATGCGGATTGTTCGCTGGTTATAAAATTAATGATGTACAGCAACCAAGCAAATAAAGCTCCATTTAAATAATAATTAATCATCATAAACGAAAGCTGTATAACTTACTCTCGGTCTATCATCTCGGTCATCGACGATTCTTTCAACTTCGGGATCCTCTTCATTCATGACGGAAGCGAGACGATTTCACGTTACCAGTGCGCAGAGTTTAAAGAAACCTTGCTTTCCCAGTTGACCATTTGAAATTCAACGTCGAGATTTGTATCTAAAACAACTCAGTTTACCTCATTTGAATGGTGATCACTGACTGTATTCTAGCAAAATTGCGAAAATTATAAATCGGACAACATCCAGAGCTAAATGCCTCTTTACGGGAAAACCCCTTCGTCATCTTGAAGCTTCGATCGTAGAAAAGTCGGAAGTTCAAATATGTTGTTTTCCCTTAAAAGGTTAAGAGGTTATCCTCGCACAATAGGAAGACTTCGGTAAGAGTTGCAAGATTACCGGGCCGTGTCTGCGGATCAGCTGCAGGGAAAATAAGACTTAGACAGGAAGTAATGTTAAAAGATATAAAATCAGTTAACTGAATGCAGGAATTGAAGAGAATTCGCCTTCTGAAGACGTCCGTACACAGCACTCTATGTTAGTTTGAAGGCCAAAAGGATATTAAATGGCTGTTTAATTATGGCAGATTTTTTGACCAAGAGGAATCGTGAAATAATTCAAATTTTTTTTGCCAGTCCTGAGCCCCATATTTTCAGTCAGTTTTCCCGGCTTCAGTTTACCCTGAAGGCCTGAAGCGCACAGTTTGCGTTGAGATGTGCTCCGAACGCCGAGCTGTGTTGGCAACCGAGCTGTGTTGGCAACTGCTAAAGGCGTGTACCCAGAGCCTGCTCCCTTCAAAAACTTACTTCTTTGCTGCTGACCAAACGGAATGCAGCCTCTGGAACCGAGACTGGCAATGCCACAGTGTGCTTTCAGACAGTGTCGACGGTTTGATTCAAGTGTGAGAAGTTCCATGAAGCAGCAATATTATGCACTTATTGACTGAGTGGTAGGGCCGGTCGGGAAAATTTTTGGCCCGAGGTCATGGTGTACGGACCGAGCGCAGCGAGTATTTTCCCGTCCGGCCCGACCTAACTCAGCCAATAAGCATTTTATCATATGACCACCGCGCTTCAGTTCGCATCTCGCGAAGAGCCGTACGCGATCCTAGCAGGGCCGGACGGCTTTTCCCGGCCCTGCTCGCGCCATCGCGTACGGCCCTCGTACGGGGATTTTCTCGGTAGTTTTGCAATGAAAGCGCTCGCGGGGCCGCACGGGTCATATGATAACATACAGTCTCTCAAGACTCCCGTTATGGCAAACCCTAGATACGCGTTATCATTGACATTAGCAAATGTTTCCATAATGTAACCATATTTAAGACGTTACCACAGAAAGTATTTGTCCGGCTTGGATTCCCTCTTTAGGCCTTCGCAATCGCGTACCCAGAGTCCTCAGGCTCTTTGGTCAGCGGGTTGTCGCCAGGAGAGACTCTGGGATAATGAAAAAAAATCGAATTTTTTGATTGGCTGTTACTTAACAACTTCTAAAGAAACCGTCCCAGATTTTGTGGGAAAATGGCGTCCATTATCCCAGAGTCTCTCCGGGCGCCCACCCGCTGACCAAAGAGCCCGAGGGCTCTGGGTACGAGATTGAGGCCTTCGCGGAGAACTATACACATGTATAGCGCGGGAACACCTCGTCCCGTCCCAGGCAAAAGTGAATTCGTTTCTTTCTTTCTTCTTTCTAAACTCAGCTTTTGCCACGACGAGCTGTAGACATTATCAGGGACAGCCAATTCCATCACAATCAGGTCTTATCAATGTGGACCTCTGTCCGACGCGGTTCATCACATCAGTTGTCATTCAACTAAATATAGCAGCTAAAATTAAAGCTAAGTGAACTTGGAAAGGTAACTTATGACTGTTCTTCCCAGCTTCGTGAAAATCTGAAAATTTGCAAGGAAAAGAAGCAAGAAAAATTCCTTTCCTACACAAAGCGAGGTGAAATGTAACTCAATTTTTATTTTCCCGGATTGAACAACTAGAAATTGGCAAAAAAGGAAGTGCAAAATAAGAGAAATTAAGATGGACTCCTGGAAAGACAATAAAAATCGTTTACTTGTAATCGCCCAATTAGTTTTTAAAAGTCGAAACTTAGTGAAACATAGTTTAGGGCAGAATCCTCAAAATTCCCTCTTGCTTGCAAATGAATCACGACTATTTGCGTTCGTAGCAAAGGTGTTTGCCACCTGCAATGTTTACAAGCGCCGCTTCACTAACGGAATGCCAACACAAAAGTAAACAAACCAATACTAACCAATCATATGTGACAATAACCTGTCAAGTTAAGAAGACCTTGGGTGTGATGTGTGGCTAGCAACTAGTAGGAGCTATAAAGACAGCCGGTATGATGTATAAATGATGCTGACCAAATCGAAGGGGGTTTTTGTCTGATTTGATTTAGAGCATTGTTTTTATAAAAACGTGGAGTCGTACACTTAAAAGGAACTCGTACTCGTGTCAGCGGGGCAACATTTTCTGGAAACGAAAGACTTTGCAACAAAAAAACCCACACGGGCGTATTGTTGTGCGTCCAACAGCGCAGTGGCAGGAGATCTGTCAGTTATTTCGTCTCCATGCGTTTGCTGCAAACTTTGTCACCTGTATCGGCAATTACTTGAGAAGACGCCAGAAGTGGCAACACTTTCCTGATACTTTGAAGAGAAAAGAAGAGCTAACCATCAGAACTGGAGGAGTTGAATGAGTGTGCCTTGACGAATGCAATTCAACAGTTCCTAGAGGGAGAATGTGGCTATCGAACATCACAGTTGTTCTGGTGATTTTGCTGCACCTGCCGTTTTACATAACTGCGCAATGGAAAACTTTTATTGAAGTTAATGCTCCGGAGGGACAGCCAGAGGGATATATAGTCTACGACCAGTTTCCTCTGCCTACGGGCGGAGATGAATACATGCTATTCTATGCCCAGAAAGGTGATTCACTCGACAAAGTGGGGCTTTTCAAGGTCTCTCCTTCGGGTGTTGTAACCACGGTCCAGCCACTTATTTACCAGAAGGGAAAACCGAATGAATATGATTTAACAATAGTGAGAAGACCAAGGGAGTGGAAAAACGGTGGACTGGCTGCCACAGTGCGAGTAAAAGTCCAGGACGTGAATAATTTTCCGCCATTGTTCACTTTTGCGTTGTACAACGGAACCGTAAAAGAAAATTCACCTGCCGACACAATTGTCATGGGCTTGGAGAACTGCCACGCCGAGGACCGAGACACTTCTGGAATACTCGCTTACAGGATTGTCAAAGGTAACGAGAAAGGGTATTTCAAAGCAGAAAAACGAATGGTGGGAGGTGAGGGTTTCTTGCAGTTGAAAGCGACTGGAAAGGCAATCCAAAGAAGTAAGACAAGCCCCTATATGACATTGATTGTGGAAGCCGAAGACATGGGGAACCCAGCATTAACTGCGCAAACCTCGGTGAGAGTGTGGATTGAAGAAGTCAATGACTTTGAGCCTGTGTTTGAAAAAAACAGTTACGAGATGGCAGTTAGTGAGGACACGCCGAAGATGATGTCAGTACTTAGAGTGCAAGCCACAGACAAAGATGACGGGGTCAATGGCGAGGTTTATTACTTCTTCCAAACGTTGTCAAGTTTTTTCACAATCAATCCTTTTACAGGGGTAATAACGCTAGTGCGCGAGCTTGACTACTCTAACAGGGAGCAACGTTCGCATCAGTTGAGTGTTGTTGCGCGCGATGCTGGAAGTCCTAGCAAGGAAACATCAGCTACCGTTACAATCACTGTATCTAAAGATGTGGCCAACTACCCCTTCACTGCGTCTCCGAGCTCCTCCCAAGAAAATAAAGCACCATTTTTCCCAAACGCAGCCTATCACTTCACGCTTCGTGAGTCATTTCCGGTCAAGGGAAGCCTGGGCGCTGTCTTTGCCGTCGACGAGGACCTGCCAGGTCCTGACAGTGAGCTCCGTTACTCTCTGGTCAGCGCTTCGGAGGAATTTACCATTGATGCATTTAGCGGGGTTTTAACAGTCAGTAAGAAGCTAAATGTTCGGACGTACACATTGCTGGTAAAAGCCCAAGATCGGGGAAATCCTCCAAAACAAGCGCAAGCTCAAGTAAAAATTGAAGTAGAAGATTTAGATTATTCTCTCGACTATCCTGTGTTCAACGATCCTATACAAGTCATAGAAGTAACGGAGAACACAGATGTCGGCACATCTGTATTTCAGGCCGCTGTGGTATCCGACTCTAGCACTAGTAAAGGCGTCGTGTATTCGGCAATCTCCGGCTCTGGGCTTCCGTACTTTGAAGTGGACGAGACTACAGGCGTGATGAAAACCGCCGCTCCATTGGACAGAGAAACGCACTCAGTTTATGACATGCTAATAGAGGCGCGGAACAAGGAGAAACTTCCACGTCATTCTTATCTTTACGTGACAATTGACATCACAAATGTAGACGACATTTACCCTGATTTTACCAAACCAGCCTATGACGCAAGCGTGCCCGAGGGGAGTCCTAAAGGGACGTTTGTCACTGTAATCCACGCAATAGATAAAGATGATCCATTGGTGTCATACGGCATTCCAATTTCTGGTTCCGCGTTCGAAATTGAATCTAACACTGGTGTAATAAGAACAAAACGGGTTCTTGACAGATTAACCGGAGACAGGGAATTTCTGTTTTATGTCGTAGCGAATGGCGGACTGGGTGGGAAATCTTCTCAAGCCATTGTAAGAGTTAATGTCACCGGGGCTCACAATTCAGCTCCCAAATTTAGGAAAGCTTCTTACGATGTTTCCTTGAAAGAAGGGCAGGGTCTGGTGCCGAACTTATTGTGCATTGCAGCTACCGGAAGTAGCGGTGCGGTGAAATATTCAATCAAACCCGGCGGAGATGAGCGATTTGAAGTTGATGAAAATACTGGTGAGTATGTGAATTCGTTCTTGTCTCAGCCGGAGTGCTTTCGAGTCGAACGTCCCGCTTAAGTTGTAAATGCTTTGCCTGGGTTCTTTGTCAGAACTGGCCGGCAAGACCAGTCAGTTTGCAAAGAAAATGGAACAATTTGTTCAAACAGTTGCATGATAATGAATTGAAGAAGTGATCCTCACACTTTCTGGACAATTACCCGCACTTCACAATCATTTCATTCAGTTGCATGATAATCCCTCACATTCTTTTAAAGGAGTATATATATCATCCTTGAAGTGGGTTATTTTGAAGGCGTTGTACAGTTAGCCTATCAAAATGCCCGGTTTGGCCGGTCAGTTCTGTTAAATGGAAAGCGCCCTTAATCTCTCTAATTGGCTGAAAATTTTCGGTCCTCTTTCGTAACTAATAAGCCTCCTTGTGTTAGCAAGGTATCACTTAAGATCGTTTGAGATTGCTGTCATGAAGCCGGCGAAGACATTAAAAGAAGAGAACTGACCTGGCGGAGTTGCATTATCTTTACTTCTTGGACAGTGAATCGAACTTTAACTTAGTTACATGATCTGAACAGAATTCAAATTTTTCAACAGGGACCTTTTCCGTGACAAGTTCTTTCGACTACGTGTCCGAACGAGGCTTTGTTGTTCAAGTGGAAGCAAGAAGTGAGAGTTCCCAGCAAGTAGCTTTGGCGGAGGTGGAAGTCGACATCAAAAACGCCGACGGACCGCCAGTTTTCGCGAAAAACAGCTATGACATTACAACTCAGGAGAATGTGGCTGTGGGAACGCAACTACTTGTTAACAATAACGGCGGGTTTCGCTTTTCAACCGATGAGAAACCTGTGTCGGATTTTGAGTGCACACTGGAGGGTATTAGCAAAGTGGAAATTATTGACCACTTCAAAGTGGAGCGCGAGAACTCGGAATGCCAATTACAGGTCATTAAAAATTTTGTCCAAATTCTTGACCGAGAATTCAGGTTTGAGATACGCATCACAAACGTCAATCAACGCAACTTATTTGGCTCAACAAAGGTGACAGTACAAATAACCGACACCAATGACTTCCCTCCTGAGTTTGGGCAATCTTCCTACTGGGTGACAGTACCGGCCACCACTACCACAGGAACTAGTTTGTTGCAAGTTGTTGCTACTGACAGGGATACCCAAGGGAGCTCTGGCATTGTTTTGGACCTGCTATCAGAAGGTGCACCAGACGATGTTAACAGGTTTGTGCCGGTTTTTGTCCTTTTACAATCAAAGAGATAAATTTTATTCTGCGATCAGGCCCAGTTTTAGCACCAGCCTAATGTTCTCTTTGAAAACATCTTCTTGCCTTATGTATGTTTTGTACACCGGATCTCTGGGGTAACGGAAAAAAAAACTTTAGATTTTCAACCCAAATAATTTTTTCTTTACTTGAGCTGCAAATGCAAGCTACTACGCATGCGTTTGTTGTAACAATTACTGTTGACGCTTCAGCCGCCTCAGAGGCGTCCAGCTTACCACTGCGCCAAACAAGAAAAAGTTGCATTTAATAGGCGAATTCAATACCACAGGTAATTGTCGTCTGATGTTTGTGAAACGTCACTGGTTAATGACTCTTGTACCTGAAATCGGCCAAAAAAAGTGTACAGACCAATTGTCACTAGAACCTGAGTCTGTACCTGAGGATTACAGTAGCCTTGATTTCAATACTTTGCCGTAACTGCGCCTTTCCTCTCTTTCCGCTTATAACCAGGTTTCAGCTAGACAGTCAGGGAGTTCTGCGAACGACCTCGTCCAATTTGCCATCCAACACATTGTACAACTTCAAGGTCAAAGCAAGAGAAACAGGTAACGTGGTTAATTACTTCTTTAGTTTGTTGAGTAGCATAAAGGAAGAGCACCTCGCAAGGTAACAAGCAGAGAAGCTCCACAAGGCAAATTCCCATTCCCATCTTCCATGTTTTATAATACAATAACGCGAATATGGTCCGGTTTCTGGTCTTATTGCAAATCCCGCTTTCCTGTCTCTATTCTACCTGCCGCAATTAAATTAGCTTCAAGTTTCCCCTTCCCCCGTCGCGGCGTGCATTTCTAGACATAGACCGAATTCATAAATGGTGGCCAATAAATCATTCTTTTCTTTTTATGTTAATTTTCCTCTCCAGCCTTGTTAGCATGTAAATATTGTAAGGAATTTTTGCTTTAAAACGAGGCTAGTGAGAAAAATTAGCATAAAGAGAAAAGAATAATTTATTATAGCCGCCCTTCATGAATTCGGTCTATACCTTCCCCCAATATTCCTAGTCATGGAAGTCGGCAATATCCAATTGTTGGTCCCCAATTTTATCGTAATGACCGTATGAAATGACTTACGGGGATGAAGGTCGTATGAATGAATACTTCATGGTAAAAATAATGACAATACAATCTAAAAACTATCTGTACTTCACCATTGTTTTTTTTTTCCGACTAGGGACTGAGCAGCCAAGAGAGAGTGAGGTGTCCCTTAAGATCTCCGTGCTAAGCGTACCATTTGTTCCCTTAGCATTTGAATCTGCTAGTTATTCCAAGACTCTTTCCGAAGAGATCTCAATCTCCGCCACACCTGCGTTCACAGTAAGAGCTTCGCGCCCTGGCTCTGACACAGCGATTGAATATTCCATCGTCGGCGGGAATGTGGACAATACTTTCGCGATCGATTCAGATAGCGGAAGAATTACTCTGACAAAGGAACTGGATTATGAAAAAACGAAGCTCTACAAGCTCATCATCCGGGCGACCTTACGGTCCTCAAACAGTGATCCGGATGTAACAGCAGAAGTCACATTCGAGGTTACAGTGGAAGATGTCAATGATAACAAACCAAGGTTCCTTGTTTACAAGCCTTTGACTCAGATCGCTATTGAGAGTTACACACCAAGCCACACTACAGTTATACAGGTGAAAACAAATTGATAGTTTACGTTGCCGATTGCCCGTGTCAGCGGTAAATCTTTAAACTATAACTTAAGGCGCTTTCCATTTGACAGAACTGACTGGCCAGACCGGGCAGTTGGAAGGGCTAACTCTGCAATGCGTTCAAAATAACACACTTCGAGCATGATATGTACTCCTCCAAAAGAATATGAGAGATTACTGTGCAACTGTTCCTTCAAACTATTGCATTATCTTTGCAAACTGACTGGTCTGGCCGGCCAGTTCTGACAAAAGGAAAGCGCCCTTAGTCTTTGCCAAAGCAAGGAACGGGAGAAGGATGGGAGACCACGTGCCTTATTGGTTCCGACATGTTGTAGCTGTTTTTATTTTGCTTGAAGTTTCGGCTTGGCTTGGTTCAAGTTGACGATTGCAATCCCTGACAAAGTCACGGTGGCATAGACCGTGATGTGTAGTTCTGCCAACCAACTTAGCAGTGCATTCATCGAATGTTCACACAAAGTCCAGCAAGTTGGAACGTATTTTCATTCGCAAACAATTTAATCAAGGTTGGCACTTGTCAATTTCGTCCACGATGCGAGTAAGTTTTTTACTGCAGAAACGCACGAAAAGGTACCCTCAAAAGAGACGTCTTTATATTAATTCAATGTATTTGCCTAACAGATTAAAGCAACAGACAAGGACACTGCAGAAACTTCTGGCTCAATTACGTACACTATTTTTGAAGCTGCCAGCACCCCTTCCAGCAATATACCATTTTCACTCAACAGAAATACAGGAGAATTGAAAACAGACAAAGAAATCAAGTATGTATAATTGAATTATAGTTTTTCTCATGATCGGTGGACCACGTTGCCCGTGCGAGATGGTTTTTGGCAAACACTGAACTGAAATTCAAACACTCGGTTAAAGATCGTTAAAGCCTTACGAAAACCTTAAGTCTAGGAACGAAAGGACAACGAGCCCCGGCCAGCTTAATGCTGTTCCTCTCTTGTCAAGTCTAACATGTTTCTAGTCTTGTTAATAATAGATGATCAAATATTAAATAATTATTTTGATGTCAACGGTCAGTAAAAAGAACCTCGTCTTCAAATAATCAAGCAACTGGCGTTTTGTGGTATCAACTGACTAAATGTATTGCCGGGGACTATAAATAAGCCTTGACTCTGATTCAAGTTCTGCTGTCAGTTAAACTTAGCAGAATACATGGCTCCGTTAAGAACTTTCCTTGAATTCGACATTTCTCCGCTCGGTTTGATTTTCGACTTCCAGGTTTGCAGATAGGAGCTATTATATGCTGGTAATAAAGGCCACAGATGATGGTGGGCAAGAAAGCGCTACACAAATTCGAATTACGGTGCTAGACACTATCAAGCCGCCATCGTTCACGCAAGCTGAGTACACGAGGGTCGTCAGTGAAGACAGCCCAATAGGAACCTCAGTGATTGACATCAAAGCAGACTACGACGATGCCACTGCGTTATTAAAGTACTACTTCATACAGGGGAATCAAGACAAAATGTTCTGCATTGATTATTTAGGCGTCATCAGTGTCTCACGACCGCTCAATCGAGAGACTGTGTCCTCATACGAGCTCAAAGTGATGGTATCAGGTAGCAACAATAATGATACCACCGTTGTAAAAGTGACGATATCTGACGTTAATGATTCCCCTACTTTTGGCAAGTCGCTCTACGTCATCGATGTTGCTGAGGACACAGGTATGTTCACATTTGGACCAAATGTATTTACATCTTTCTTCACTGCTTCAAAGTGAATTCTGTCGGTGCAGAAACACGACCTTACACGAACACACGAGTTTATTGAACCGCTTCAAAAACATTCCACAAAGAGCGTGTCCCTCTGGATTCCGAACACTGATTCAAATTGTGAAAGGAAAAAATTAGCATACGAGCAAAACAAGCTATGCCTAGCTATTATTCTTTATGTAAAGAATAACGAGGTTGAGCTCATGCACGTGACGTCTTATCGGTGACGATAGGCTCTTAGGCTCATGAATTCTTAATGAGTTTTTGAAAGACCAGTTTACAGGGTCGTAACGAGGTATATTTTTACATCGCTGATCCCGTAATTTTACCCAAATTTTTTATCCCTGGTTCCAAAAGTGATGAGAATTTTGATCCCTGATCCCGCAAAATTTTGTTGATCTAGAACGCCTGATCCTTGATCCAATGAAAAACACCGCTGATCCCGATCCCGGGGTTGTGATCCCAGATCCCGGGGCTTTGATCCCGGATCCCACCCTTTTTTTGGCCTTCGATCCCTGATCCCATATACCTCGTTACGACCCTGAGTTTAATATCTTGCCATTATGATTGCTGGAAGGCAAAGTGTAAACACAAGAGTAAGGTCTAGAGGAATGCAATCGACAAGAAGTCAAAACAACGTTTTTTCTGTTTTATTTCTATTCTGACACAGCTGTAAACTCCAATTTGAGATTGCTGACAGCAGCAGATCGCGACAGCGGAGACAATGGCCGCCTTACATATTCCATCTTACAAACAGTCTTGGATGAAAGCAAGGGTGTATTTGCGATCGATTCGAGCTCAGGCATGGTCTCGCTCAAGAAACTGTTGGATCGTGAAAAGGTCGCGGAACACGTGATTTATGTCAAAGCTCAAGACAACGGAATTCCTCAACTGCAGTTGACTGGTAGGCACAATTAACAAACCAAAATCACACGTAGAATAATGTAAATTCCTCCTTGGAGCCCCTTCGGATCACTAACCCGAAACAAAAATGCATTCGATTAAATCTCTTTCCGTAGACCCGAACTGGTTCTACGATGTATACCTTGGAATTCAGCATACGTCCACGCTGTAGATGTTGATCGGTATCCATTCTCATATACTGCGCGCACCCTAATCAATATTGGTATTGTTTTTAGATATTACCAAGCTGCTCATTCAAGTGACGGATATTAACGATAACACACCGCGATTTTCAACCACCTCCTATCAAGCATCGATACCGGCTAACGCTAGAACAGCTGATCGAGTAATTCAGACGTCAGCAACGGATCTGGACAGTGGCGTCAACGCTCTCATTTACTTCAACATAACGAAGGGCAATGAGGACGGAGTCTTCATAATGGACAGTTCCAATGGACTTATCACTCTTGGTAAGACATCAGTTGCGTCCGTCGCTAAAGATAACTTCACCCTGATTGTTGAGGCTTCCGACGAAAAGGATGCAAGTAAAAAAGATACAGCATCCGTACTTGTAAGTGTATTTCTACCAGATGTCCCATTGCAGTATCCAGAGCCATCGTTGAGTTTTAGCGTCAAAGAGGGTCTTCCAGCTGGAAACAAGATTGTCTCATTGGCTGCTGCCACAACGGAATACGTCCTGTACAAGATACTGTCGGGGAATGAAGATGGAGTCCTTCAGATTGATCCATTCTCGGGCGATTTAGTCACCGCAAAAGAGCTCGACCGTGAGAAGTCCCCGCAGTACATGTTATACGTCGAAGCTCGCGACATAAAGGGACGTACTGCGCGTGTCAACGTAACTGTCAATGTTCAGGACGTTGATGACAACACTCCGTTCTTTATTGACTTAATTGGTGGACAGGTTGACAGAAAGGTGGAAGCTGGTTTTCAGAGAGGCGATGAAGTAACACAGATAGAAGCTTACGATCTTGACGAGGAGTCTTCCATGGAATACAAGCTGTCTTCCGAGGCAGAAGCGTTCTTTTCTGTTGATAACGAGGGCGTTCTACGCGCTAAAAGAGCATTAACAGACAGCGTGCCAGGTAAAAGGTCAATTGAGCCACTATCAACCCTCGCCTTTGATGTGGACGCTACGGACATTGCCAACCCTCTAAACAAAGTTACCGCACCGGTGCGTCTGGCGTTTGCAAATTACAAATCAGGTCATGCTCCCATAGCCGCGAAGGTTCCAGAGAACGCACCCATTGGAAGAACACTTGTTGAGATGCCTAAGTACATTCCAGGTGGAAAGTTTTCCATTTTGTCCCCAGAGAACTCACCTTTCACTTTGGACGAGAAAGGAATAGTAAAGCTGTCGCAAAAGCTTGATTTTGAAACGCAAGCCAAGTATCTTTTGACAATTAGAGAGGCAGGCTGGACTGAAACGGTTCCATTGACCAATGACATTGACTTGGAAATTTCTGTCGTGGATGTAAATGATAACGATCCTAGATTTGAAATGAGAATGAGGCATGCGCGACTCAATGGCAACTCTCGCGCGGGTACTGGAGCTTATAAGCTACAAGTTTTTGATGCGGATAGCGGCCCCAATGGGCTAGCAGGGTTCCAACTGATGTCTTCTGACGTTCCATTTGGCATCAATCCCATGGATGATACAATTGAAGTTGGTGGCGAATTGACAAGGGATCAATATGATTTAGAACTACGTTCATACGATTACGGAATCCCTCGACGTCAGAATACTCCTGTCAAGGTGAGACTAGATGTGGGGCAGCAGCCTCCAAGATTTCTCGATTTCCACGACGATGGTTACAAGTTTGAGGTTTCGGAAGACGCCAAGGGTGGAACGGTTATCGGGAGGATCGTTGCCGTCAGCGTTTCTGGTGGCAGGATTGGATACAGTATTTTGGAGGGTAATGACGATAACAAGTTTAAAATTACTGGGAATGGCGAGATTAAACTGAACTTTCTACTAGACTACGAAACTCAAACGAGAGACTATAGCCTAATTGTTGAGGCTATAGAATTGATTCCAATGGGACTTACGTCCTCCATCAAAGTAAGGATCTCTGTGTTGAATGCTAATGATTATTTTCCGGCGTTTGAAGAAGGGTCCTATATGGCGACTGTACAAGAGGATATAGCGCCTGGAACATCGATATTGACTGTGAGTGCTACGGACTGCGACTGTAGCCAGAACTGCAGATGCGCGCAAGGACAGCTCCTTTATTCCGTCATAAACAGTGAGCATTTCACTATTGATCCCGACACTGGAGTTCTAACCAATGTGAAGTCTTTAGATTATGAAAGTCAAGTAACACACATCTTCCAAATCGAGGTTTCAGACACTTTGAGGAATGCCACGAAATTCGATTTGGCGTTTGTCAACATAACGCTCATGAACACAAATGATAATGAACCCCATTTCGAATTCCCACAGTACAGATTCACTGTCGACGAGGAAGCTGCAGTCGGAAAAGGAATAGGAATGGTTATTGCCCAAGACCCAGACCATCAGCCCCTTAGTTACTCCATCACAGCAGGAAGCGGTCGTTTCCAAATAGATTCCCTCAGTGGTATCATTTCTCTTCGAGAAAGTCTGCCAAGTCAGCCCTGGGAATACACTCTAACAGTCCGGGCAAGTGATTCAGAATCCTACGGCGACACTCAGGTCATTATTACTGTCAAAGACAAGAACAACAACAGGCCAGTGTTTGAAAACTGCGAAGATGCTTCAGTGACCGAGAACCTTCCAGTTGGTCATGTGGTGACAGAACTGTCAGCCACGGACCAGGATCGCGGGAGGAATGGAGAGGTAGAATACAGTCTTGCACACGGTGAAGAACACTTTGAAATTGACAACACCACTGGCGTGCTAAGGAGTAGGATAAGCTTCGATCGTGAGTCCAGGCTGAAGTACTTCATTGTTGTTCAAGCGGAAGATGGCGGCCACGGAAGCAGCTCGAATCAGCGACTTCTCAGGTCCTAATAAAGCGCTAATTATAAAGGGTGCATTTTTTGGGATTATTCCGGAATAAGAATAAACGGAATCGCCGGTTTACTCGTTTTTTGGGGGACTTATTTCGTTTTTAGAATGAACGGAATAGTGCTCTCGATAGAAGAATGAACGGAATTAGAGAATACGGTAGACTCGGAGTAAACGGAATACGCGTGCTTTTGGGATTATTTTGGCGCCAAAATCGTGCGCGGCCGCCAAATGCCAGTCTCAGTCGTGTCCAGACTATTCCAAGCGTTAGTTCTCAGGTCACCTCTGCAAGAACCATTCCGTTTTCGTAGTACGCATTCTTTTGGAAAACCTTATTCTTGTTAGTCCGTTAATCCTAAACCAGAATAGAAGTACACAGAATAGTCCCAAATGAATCAATGCATCCTAAATAAATGCGGCCTGCCTTAAGAGTCTTGGCACTGAGATTATGCACTACTATTTAGTCACCGACCATTCTTAGCCCATATATTAAACAACTAGATTATGAGCTCGAGACTTCTATCGAGTGATAGTTGACGAGGGCGCAGCACGAGTCAACTATCACGCATAAAAATCGAGAGCGAATAATCTAATTGTTTTAGTATAAATCTACTAGTCGTTCAAAACTAAAGAAGTAAATTATCTATATCCTCATCGCAGACACTTCGAAACACTTCGAAAACGCGACGAAGTAATAGATTTATACTAAACATGCATACATGTATGTACAGTATATTGTATACATGCATTACTGAATTTTACATGCTTACATGCGTTACTGAATTCTGCTCTTGTAGCCACTTCCCTGTCCTTCCCCACTACCAAAAGCCTTTCATGAGTCACTGGTACTGTGGATGTTTACCGGAATTAGCCAGATGGAAGTCTGATGGTCCTTTGCAGGACTTTGTCACGTGCCTGGATGTGTTTTGTTTGCAATGGTGCTGGGCGCAGGCCTTCCAGCACTACTGTCAACAAAAGGTTCTAGAGAGTCGCTGTGTATTGATTTCAGAGACAAAAACCTCGTTTCGTAGCACTTTTCTTATTTCCTTTGGTGGCCAACATTTTGCTTATGTAACAAAGCAAGGCTGGCTGGGATTGTGTTCCAATATGGTGTCGATAAGTGACACGTGACTAGACCCTGCGAAGGCTCCATTTACTTGCTTACATATTAGGGACATTTAGCATCGCGTTTACTGCAAACGGCAAACGTCAGGCTGAAATTTGCTGTTTACCAAAAACTCATAAAATTTATTTGATTTTAGCTTATATTTTGCCTGTTAGCTTCAGCTATCAAGCAAGTACTAAAAACAGAGAAATAAGCTAGAATAAGAGAATTTTCATGGTTTTGTGACAAGCAGCTGCCTGCCGTTTGCCGTTGGCCGTTGGCCGTAAACGCGATGCTAAATCTCTCTATTATCACCTTATCAGGTACTGCAAAATGACCGTGACAATCGATGACGTGAATGACAATTATCCATTCTTCCGCTCAACGCGTTACGAGGGTGGTGTGTGGCAAAACACGGTCGTTGGAACATCGATTATGAGAGTACACGCCTTCGACTCGGATTCACAGGTCAACAGTAAAGTGGAATACCGCTTCACCGAGGCAAACGACAAGTTTGCCATCTCCGATGAGGGAGTAATATCGACCAAAGTATCATTAAATTCAGTCTCTGGAACATTCACATATCACGTGCAAGCCTCGAATACAGAGCCGATGACTATCAGAGAAACAGAAACGGATAATCGACTACGAAAAACAGAAGTTAAAATCTTTGTTTCAGCTCTGCGACCTCCTGAATTCACTCGATCAGTGTTCAAGGGGAACATTACAGAAAACAGTAAACCCGGTAAGTTCTGTCTACACAGCAACCCACCTGCTTAGTAGAGCGGTTTTCAATTGAGTGTGAGAAATCCACCGGCTTCAGCCAATTACCCAATCAGAACGCAAAGCAAGTACAAGCAGAAAGCGACAGCCGCGGGAAACAAAAAACGGGCCAGAGCAATCGCGTAATTACTTTCAACGCTCAAGTCAGGAAAACTGCTCTATTACCTAATGTTAGACCATTAGTTTGTTTCATTTTCCACGGGCCAGGCTTATTTGTTTTTGTTAGTTAAGCTGATTATATGAGTCGTTTTAAAAACTTGGAGTGCTCTAAATGTGCCGGAGAATGTCATTAGAGGAAAGTCGAAAGTCTGAAAATTTTATCAATGATCAACTTATATTCTTTATTTGTTGGCAGATACTTTCATAGTAAAAATTGAGGCAAGGTCCTTGAATGACCAAACAATAAGGTACGTCCCTCTGTGGACTTGGATTGAAGCCCCCGAATATTTTGTCCTCCATCCAGAGACCGGTATAATCACCTCCGGAGGAAAATCATTTGACCACGAAAAAGGCGAGTTATTTCGGATGCAGTTCCGAGCTCGCGAGAGCGATGAACTTTTCTCCACGTGCCTTGTTGAGATCGACGTCCTAGATTTAAATGACAACTCGCCCAAGTTCGCATTAGAGCGTTACTTCGGTAGAGTTCTCGAAAATTCACCGCAGGGAACACCAGTCATTCGCGTTCACGCTGACGATGAGGACGGTGGATTAGCGGGAGAGGTAAGATAACGGGTTTCATGGAGCGTATGCACGTGACGGCGCGGCGCAATGGCCATGCCAAGCATACTGAGAAGCGGCGGCCATACTAAGGGAGCAAGAGAATCCTAAGCACTTTCTTCTGTTTCTCTAAAGCAACAATGGCCATTGGACATTTGAGTGCAGTCGCTCTAGTCACCCCAATGTACTATTTCTTTCCTTGTTCAACTTAATAAGGTCAACCAAAAGCGGTTGCTGTACATACGCGTGTCTGAGTGCGAGAGAAGGGGAGAGAAAGAGGGAGTGGAGAATAATGGGGGCGTAGGAGAGGGAAGAAAGACCGAGTGGATGGAAGAAAACACGAATTTCTTGGTCATTTTGAGTGTATTATGTGGCTTGCTTAAGTTCGAGTTTGCTCGCTGGAGAGGATACTTCTCAGGCATCCGTCTTACTATCTTTATCTCTTTTTATATCAAATTTACCTTATAGTCGATCATTAACTGATAGTTTAGAAAGTTGTTAGATTTTCATATAATAATCAATGCACGCACTCTGATTGGTCAATGAGCTATAGCTTGTTGTGCGAGTAAACTCACAGGAATTTCACGCCTTTTCTGATTTACAGTCGAACCTCTCCTTACGGACACCTCTCTAATACGGACACCTCTCTATAACGGACATTCCCCTTTGTCCCGAAAAAATTCTCACTCGTTTACTAAAAAAAAAAACCTCTATAATACGGACCCTCTCTAATAAGGACAACGGACACTAAATCTCGGCCCCAGAGAGCGAAGTCATATAAACTTAACCTCTTTATTACGGACACTCTGGTGATCCGGTGTTGACATATAGTGTGCACGAGTTTGTGATTACGCAAGCATCAACATTTTATTCACTGATCTTCAACTGGAGTTTTGAAAATTGTACTTTTATTAGTACCTTTTTAGGTGAAGCATTGCGTTGTACGTAGTTCCTTTGGTTTCAAATAACTGATTCGTATAAAGTATGTTCTTTACGGACAGCTGGATTCTCTGTTAAGTCTAAACATTCTTCATTCTCAATCGACTAAACTGCATTTTTAACACCGGAATAAACTCAACTAAAGGAAAACAAAACGAAACGAAATGCGGACGTTCTATATCTCCATAGCGATTTTACATGTTGCTGTTCTTTCACAACAACCTTTTTGAACAGATGCTTATGGGAATATAACAGCTAAAAAGAAACAGTTTTAACCAATCAATGTCCAGGAGAGTCCCTGAAGGCAGCAAACATTTTCTAACTTTTAACACTAGTTCATTAGGAGCTATTGCTCTTTTTGAATAACTTGTTAGTTCTTTTGTCCATCCCCTGTCCAACGAGACACGTTAATGTCATTGTATACGCGAAATTATTGTCCTCGTTTGTTCGCGCGGAGTTCAAACAATAAAACAAAACAAAATATGTCTGAAAAAGCGACAGCGTTTTAAAGTTTTACCGGAAAATGCGTGGTTCGTTTTGTTTTGTCATGCTTAGCAAATGCGCATGCGCAAACTCCGTGTATTACAAATTAGTACCAAAAAATATCCTTACCATATGGAAGACATGACAACTATAGTCGCAAATATATATCGCTCCAAATCATAGTATAAAGCAGAAGGAGCTGAGCTGCGAGTAAGTAAGGGATTTGTCACGTATGGTCTAGGGGCCGACATTTCTCTCCCTCACTGCCTATCGGGGATAGGTATCTGAAAGTGGCGAGTAAAAGCGATCCGCGGGCCGAAATCTCGGGGAGACTCGTCATGGTACACCGCTCAGGCTTAAATGTCCAGAGGTACCGCTACCGCTTCTGCATGTTTTTCTTTAGGTATTTAGTATGCGCATGCGCAGCTGCCCTTGCGTACCAATGTGCCACGTGGAAGTAAATTAATATGTGCCTTCAAATCAAGATTACTTCCAGTCTGTGATAAATCTATTGTTGAAAAGAATAAAGAGCAGAAGAATAAGTCGTAATTAGGGACTCTCCGTTGGGAGGACCACAAGTAGTTAATATTCCAGTTAGCAGTGATAGTTTTTGACAACATAACAAGTTCGCATTTTGTTCAACAACAACAACAACAACATTTTATTGAAAATTAGAAATATAACTAATTACATTACTTTTCCCCCGCAAATAGCTTATGAACTAATCGAGGCGGGAAAATCTGAGGACATATTACAAGTACAAAGTTTATCTATATATAGATGGACTAAATAACAGTGAAGACACTACTATACAGTGAATGGGATAAACTAACATAAAACAAAGCAAATACAATAAAATTACGAAGAGAAGCTAACCTAAAGTCTTAAATAACTTAGTAAGACGGGAGACTTCGACATAATCATCTTCTGACCGCAAGAAATTTAGTAATAATTCCTTTATCTTTTTGCGAAAGGACGAACGTTTGAGTAGTTTAATCGAATGAGGAATAGAGTTCCAAATTTGGGCACCGATTCTCGAGAAGAAGGCATACATTTTATCGGTTCTAGAAAACTTAACATAGAACGAGTCGCTAGAGACAGATCTTGTTCTGTGGTTATGAATCTGACTTGTTTTAACAAACTGATTGAGTATACTAACTGGTGCTGACTGTCTGTTGATATCATACAATAAATAGCCACAATCTCTAAAAAATAGGCCAGGTAGGGGAAGGAAATTCGATTTGAGAAAGAAGGGTACGGTGTGTTCGTTAGACTTCTGAAGTAAATAAGACGTAAGGCCCGTTTTTGTAGAGTTACGATCTTTCTTTGAAATGTCTTTGTTTTTGTTCGTTCGTTCGTCGTATCATTGTGTAACCCCGTTAGTTGGTTAATGACAAAGAATTGGCTATCGCAGTTCTTTGTTTCCTGCTGAAGAGGTACGATTAAACATTCTTCCAAACGTTCAAGTAGTTTGTCCGGTCCAGTGAAAATGTATTGACATGGGACTTTTTTTACTGCACGGGGTGAATCCCATTTATTTGACGAGCTATGCAAGGTGATTTCAAAAGCCCAGTCGCTGTATATTAAACAACGACTCGCGAAAGCCTTCCAGAAGAACATTACAGACTATTTTAAAGCTTGAATGATTAGAATGATTACAGGACATAAAGATTAAGAAAATTACTCCAGTTACTTTTCGCTGCACTTGTAAACTACGGAAAGACGTTTTTCAGAACTGTACTTTTATTATTACCTTTTTAGGTGAAGCATTGCGTTGTACGTAGTTCCTTTAGTTTCAAATAACCGATTCGGATAAAGTATGTACTGTAACTGAGATGTACAAATCAATGTGTCTGAATATCGTATATTAGTCAGTTTAGATAGACTGGGCCTATTTTTCGTTACTGAACACTTAAAACTGTCAGTGGAGTCTTAAAAATGATGCAATCTTGGTGACCTCTATAATACGGACACCTCTCTAATGCGGACACTTTGGTCTGTCCCTTTAGTGTCCGCATTAGAGAGGTTCAACTGTATTGTATACAAGCAGTGGGCCACACGTTTAAGCTGATAAACTACGCGGGATGTTGGAAGTGCGCTCGAAGAATTCGAATATCACTCCTGAATACGGCTTGTACATCCAGCGTGGTTTATCGATGTATAAACTATAGAAAGGTGTAGTCTATTGATTAATTCAAAGACGCAAACGGGTTTTGCCTTTTGTACTACAACAAACAAGGCAAATATATCACCAGTAGCGTTTGCTTTTCAATCGTTTTGCAGGTAACATACGCCATGATGCCCTTTGGTGGTTACCGCTATTTCACCATCGATACCAACACGGGCGTCATAAGTACAACAGAAACGTTTGATCGCGAGATTTCCGAACAGGAACAATTTGTCCTGGTTATAAAAGCCACTGACAAAGGCAACCCACCACTGAATACGAATATCTCTGTCATAATCGACATTGTTGATGACAACGATATGGAACCAACGTTTGACTCCAGCGATTATTCTTTGACAGTCAATGAAAATGTCCCTGTTGGAGAAGTGATCCATAACTTCACTGCCAAAGACGGTGATGTTGGTTTTAATACTGTTGTGAATTTTTTCATATCCGGTGGAAACCTAGGACAGGCCTTTGATGTGATAAATAAGGTTTCTCCCAATCGTGGAGAACTTGTCATTGAAAACAGCCTGGATTATGAAACAAGGAAAAGTTACACCCTAACAGTTGTTGCAACAGATGGTAGATCGGCAAGCCAAGCCACGACTGTCTCCATCGAGGTGAGGAAGTTTTGGATTTAAAACAGAGAAAAAAAGGAAAATATCAATCCCCTCGTCTAAAGAGAAGTTTTAAAACCGCACTATCCGAACGTAGACATCACCAAATAATCTCAGCCGTTATGGACATACCCATTTGTTTTTATGGGTGAGAGGGCCAACAAATGTGCAAATAGATCGATGGGGCATGAAAGAAACGTTAACACAAAACAAACTGTACAATCGATGAACAGTTGTACTCCAAGAGAACCGTTATTAGTAGCATACGCGAAGAGAAATTGTACGAAAGAATTCCTAGCAGAGTAACCTGTCACCGAAGATGATGCTTCTGTACCTTTCTTTTCATTGGCTGTTAGGTACTTGACGTCAATGACAACGCCCCAGTGTTCCATCAGCTTCGCTACGACGAATCCGTTGAGGAAGGGAGCCCAAGAAATCAGTTCGTGCTTACTGTGTCTGCCTCTGATATCGACACCACACAAGACGAAATCATATATTCTTTGGACACAGCTGGTCAGCGTTATTTTACCATCGGGAGCAGGACTGGGGAGATAAAAACAGGAGGAAGACCTCTGGACAGAGAAAAGACACCTGTTTTGAACTTTACAGTCCTTGCATTCGATGGGAAGAACACTGGAGTGGCTGGAGTGAAGGTGTAGTATATGGAATATTCCTTAATTTGGAAAACGCAGCCATGAGGAGAGGAGCTCTTCATGACTGGGTCAACTTGCAATCTCACTGAGGTGTTCAGGGTTAGAGTGCTGTACTTGTTGTTGTTGTTGTTGTTGTTGTTGTTGTCGGAATAAAACTTAAACCGGTTTCTCTTGGCCAAAAGACGAGGAGCAGTGAACGAGTTCTCATTTAGGATGTGAACTCCATTAACACGGGCGGCCACATCACTCTCGTAAAAGAATCGTTTCAAGCTACTCAGGACATATATTTCCGGCGCAGTAACTCATAAGGACATCATAACTTGTCTTCATAACTTGTATGTTATATTGTTTTCTTTCTTTGATACAGATAATGGTCACTGATGTGAACGACATAGCACCGTATTTTCCAAACCCGCCATATATTGGCACCGTAGAGGAAAATAAACCACCTGGAACAAGCGTGACAGTTGTTCAAGCCGTGGATGACGATGATCCGTCAAAAATAGGCAACACGCAGATTAGATACACTCTAGATGATGACAGCGATGGGAGATTTGTAGTTGACGAAATGACGGCCCTTATAAGTACTACAATATCGTTCGACAGGGAAGACGAAGACAACGAGTACAATGTCACTATCAGGGCGACTGATCAAGGAACTCCACAGCTTAGTGAAACGACAATCGTGACCATACAAATACACGACGCCAATGACCATAAACCCCAGTTTAATCCCAAGGAGTATACGGCTTCCGTGCCGGAAAACGCCTTCCCTGGATTTTACGTTACTACCATCAGCGCTACTGACGAGGACATCGGTTTCAATGCCGCCTTGGAATTTACGATCGTGTCTGGTAACGACCCTTATGCGTTTTATATCAACCCACTAAGTGGTGAGGTGTCTGTTTCAGGGGCGTTGGACTTTGAATCAAAGCCCAGTTACACTCTAAAAATTAATGTCTCTGACCGAGGGATACCGCAGCAGGCCTCCTCCGAGCTAGCTACGGTCTTTATCAGTATATTGGACGCCAATGATCACCCTCCTGTGTTTACACCAGATGACTATAGTATCTCTGTTCTCGAAAATGTAACCATTGGAACTTCTTTATTGACGCTCATAACCACCGACGAAGACACAGGCGTCGAGACCCCACTTTCGTTTGAAGTGATATTAGGGGACATGGCCGACATGTTTGATGTCAAACTGGATCCGAATGACAGACGTCTAGGTATTTTATACACAACAGCAGCATTGGACAGGGAATCTTTAGATAGCTACTCGTTAGAAATAGTCGCAAAAGATGAAGATGGACTCTTTGATACTTGCTCCGTAACGGTAACAGTTTTGGACATCAATGATAATGGTCCGCATTTCGTTCCGCCTTTCTACATAGCAAGCATTTTAGAAAATATCGCAGATCCTCAGTTTGTTGTCACTCTCAACGCGTATGACCCGGATGAGGCGTCAAATGGTCCTCCGTTCTCGTACAGGATACTAAATGGAACAATAAATGATAATTTTATCATAAGGCCAACCACATCTGATATATACTCTAATGGAATATTTAGATATGAAGAAAAACAAGAATGGAAAATCTGGGTGCAAGCTACGGACAGTGGAAACCCAGCCGTGACTAATATAACAGCAGTGTACATCAGAATTAGAGACTCCATCAATAATAACGAGCCTTTCAACGCTTCAATGACCATAATATTAAATGCTTACGAGGGGCGGTTTACAGGTGGCGAAATAGGTAAAGTTTATTACCAAGACAACGACTTTGACGTGGATGAAAACGAGTACAGAATCTACAGCCAGAGCCCAGGATCTTACTTTACTGTTGATGCAAATGCGGGAAATTTGTCCGCATCGAGAGACATTCCTATGGGTTACTATGGTCTTTTTGTGCAAGTAAAAGAGAGGAACAGAAATGGGGTGCAGCCTAAAGTTGTATTTTCTGCTGTCAATGTCGTTGTTCAAGAAATATCCGAGGAAGCTGTGCGCATGAGCAGTACCGTACAATTCGTGGACATTCACAAGGAGGCCATCTTGGTTGGTAATTATTATTCTCTCCTCAGTACCAGGTTACCTAAATTCTTCACAGCCAACCTTGGCGGAGTTACAGCGCCATCAGATGTGTTAATATTCAGCATACAGAGGGACCTGGTCAACGCTCAAGCTATTAACGTACAGTTTGCTGTAAGAAACACTCTGTATCCGTCTGGATTTATGACCTTAACAGAAGTTCTGTCAAAGTTGGTGGAAAACAGGGATTCTCTTCAACAAATCGGTGAGTTTGGATTTTAAAAAATATCTATATTTTCTTATCTATTCTTCATCCAACTGGTTGAATGTGAGCGAATTTGGGTTGAATTTCTTTGTGGAGGTTTGATTAAATGAATGAGGTTTGATTGAATGTTGTAATTTTCCCGTTTTTGTAACGTGAAATAGAACAACAGCCCGGCCTCGATTGATCTCGAAGTTGAAGTTGCGCAAAATCTAGACTGAAATGGCTCGTACTTCTCAAGTACAATGCCGGACCAATTCCAATTTGTTTATCCAACATTTTTGGGCATGATTTGTTATCAGAGTTCGTCTCTACATGTGGTATCAACTAACTGATGAGTCATTTTGGCTCAATGAGAATTTAGAGGAAACTACTTATTATTGAAGAGAGCCAGTCTCACGTAAACGACCTCTAAGGCAGACTGCTCAGGTTTGCTGCTAATACTTCATTGCTCATCACTGCAGGTTTAACGGTTGGTGCCTATGGAATTGACAAGTGTGCTCAAGAAGTCAACAGAACCGGCATCTGCAAGAACTTGGTGAAAGCTGGATATGCATTCACTGTTATCAGTGGTGATTATGGCCAATTTCCCGCGCTACCTTCATCTTTGACCTTTGTATCAATTAATCTGCAGCTGCAAGTCTCCTACGAGTCCTCAATCAAGCCCGGCGGAAGGACATGCGCAGAAAAACCTTGTATGAACGAAGGAATGTGTTACGATGTACAACCAGAGGGTGTGTATCATTTTCATTAAAACTCCTCCCATTCCTGCTTCGTTGGTTGGTTCGTGTTTTATGAAGCCAACAAATACAAAGGAATAAATCAATGATGCATTAAATGATTCACTTCACAATTGATTTCTCCCAGGGTTTGTATGCAAGTGTAAAGACAAATCTAATGGTCTCGTCACCGGGCCTCTGTGTCAAGAAACGACCCGTACTTTCGAGGGAGGCCTGGGAACCTCTTACATCTGGCTCCAAACTCTTGTCGCGTACGAAAGGAGCGTGGTGCAATTGGAATTTATAACAACTGTAGCAGATGGTCTTCTCCTTTATCAAGGACCTTTGACTGAAGGTGCGTGTCTTCGTGATGGCCAGACGTATCAACAAATGTAACAGAAGCGAGGGGAAGAAAGGAAACCTACGGAACTTAAATTGTTTCACACCAACACCCGATCACTAGACTACTACGGACCACTAGAGGGAAATAGGAATTATACCGCATTAAGCAACTCTGTGAGACTGACTGAGAAGCCTTGACTCATACTCTTAAGTGGGAACCACAATGTACGATGTATTGAGATTTACCACTGGGTTCACATTCTCTGTAAATTTTAAACTGAATGAGTCTTAACACACACGCACACGCACACACACACGCACACGCACACGCACGCGCACGCAAAACGCAACTCACTCTCACCTGTCTAATCATTCTTTTTTCTTTTGCAGTCCGTGCCGGAGAGTCGCTTGATTTCATGGCCATTGCGCTTTATGGCGGGTTTATTCGTGTAGCCGTATCTTTAGGGGCTGAGCCTTTAATACTCACCTTGTCACGTGGTGCCAGACTAGATGATGGTGAATGGCATTTGGTTGAGGTGCGCCAGGAGTTAAAGGTATGGCATAAGATACGCTCTAACGCTGTTGTACCCCAAAGAGCAGTTTTCACTTGAGTGTCGAAAGTAATTGAGCGATCTCTTTAGTTTTGTTTTGGTTTGCTCCATGATTGGATGAAAAAAAAATTGCGCGAAATTTTAAACCAATCAGCTACAAAACTGAAACCAATTGCGACTTTGGTTTTCCCGCCCTTGGCGCCGGATGCCTTTACTTTCTTTGCGTTCTGATTGGCCAGTAAAACCGAGTCGTAAATTGCTTCGATTCGTGATTGACTGAAGGGTGAAGGCTCCTTCAGAACACGTGATTGCTTCTGTAATTACCTCGGTTTGGTTTTGCGATACTCAATTGAAAATCGTTCAATATTAATATTTTTCTTGTTCCGGTTTTGTTGTTTCACGTCCCCTAAAATATAGACCGAAAAGATTACAAAAGAACCTCGAAAAATCCTTGAACGACAGCTGTCATCTTGTTTCTCACTTGTTCCGCTTATGACATCCCATCGGGAACCGTCGTAAGTCGTAAGGTGGCGACTTCGACTAGAGGCTGAATCGAATTCGTGGAGAAACGGCCTAAGTATCCTCTTTCAGGCTTGACCGTAAAAGTACCATTTTTTGTACAGGTGATTACGTTAATTGTCGACCGTTGCAAGAATGCGCGATTGATTCAACTCAGCGATGAGTTGGTAGAAGATGAAAGTCAGTGCAAGATAACTGGGAAAATCAGAGGATCGAAATAGTAAGTATCGTTTTCATTATATTTTCGATCTAATGCCTTTTTTTCTCTTGCGGTTATCAGAAGAGTTCTTTCTCCAATACAGTGTTCACTGAGGGCCAGTGGTAATGTTTTACTGAAATAAAAGTGTGCTTCATAAAATTATCGGGGCAGAAAAATGTAAATTTCAGTTTGCTTTTCCAAAATGGCTGCAGGATCCCTGTTTTCATACCCCATTATTGTTTCCAGAATACAGAACCTATACAACTGAAAATGGGCCTCACAGCATCCTCCTTTTCTTGTCTTCAGCTTTTTTCCCTTCCCATTAGAGATGCATACCTCCGTTGCTCATTTGACCTTAATTTGTGTTTTCCAGCTACTTGAACAGCCTCTGGCCGCTTCAAATTGGAGGAGTTGAAAACCCTGGCATTTCTTATCCTATTCTGAACTATACGGGATTTGATGGCTGCATACGAAAGATAGTTAACAACCAGTTTATGTACGATCTCAAAACACCACTGAAAGTGGTTAACTCCCCCGAGGGCTGCCAGGATGCCAGCTGCCCATATTGTAACAATCACGGATACTGTGAGCCGTCCTTGACAAAGCCGAGCGTTTGTGTTTGTGATGTCGGGTATTCTGGTATAGACTGTTTGAAAAGTAAGTGTGCGTTTAATACAATCAACTGTGACAATCAAAATTAGTCTCTCCGCAAGATCGTGAGGCGTACCTTGAAGTCATGAGCTTTAGGACGTCTTAGCGCCTAAGAAAGCAACGATGGAGATCTTGTGAAAGAGGGCTCATTCAGTCTGATTCCAGGTTTTCGAGTAAGATAAGATTTAAAAAAATAGGATCAAGATCAAGAGAAATGATTGAGATCAAAGCAATTGTCAGGGACATAGAGATCCGTTGTCTTACCTCATCTTCTCTTGTCATGATCGAAAATATCAAGGCCATTAGGAAGAAAATTATAACTTCAATAACTCCAAACAAACATAGTTGCCGGTGGTCTCTCTTTTTATTGCATTGCACAGCTTCTATTGGAAACCACTACTTGGAAAACAGTTATTCCCAGTATGCTGTAACGGCATGGAGTTCACCATACTCGTCGTCAGCATCGTCGTCATGGTTTTCGTCATCGTCATCGTTATCGTCCTCGAGACGAAGACGTGAAGTCGCCCCAGCCCCCAAGTCATTAACAAGTGAATACTTTACTCATATTGCGCTAAAGATGAAGGCAAAACCCGGAACCAATGACAGCTTGATATTTCTCTCTACCAACAGCCTTGGTACGGAATTCCTTCGGGTTGATGTAAGTTGAAATTACCTCAACTGCTACTGCTGATTCATAATAATAATGCTAACGATAATAATAATAATAATAATAATAATAATAACAACAACAACAATAATGGTAATAACAATAACAGTAATGGCCATTTTTAATGATCTGAAGAAAAGTTAAATGTCGCAAAATTAAATCTCACGTACAAAGCAAATACTTTTTTCCTCTTCTCAGTGATAATGGCCTAGTTTCTTCAGTTACACTGAACACTATTAAAGCTAATACATAAAAGAACTAGAGGCGGTTCTTAGCATGTAATCAAAGGCAGTGTTCTCAGTGTTGCCATTTTCTCTTTCTGGAACCTTCATTGTATATAAGTACAGACAGGATATATTAATTACTGACGAAGCTTGAGTGCTTCGCTGGATCGCTTCTCATTTCAGCTGAAAAACGGAGCAATTAGATGCATCTTCCGACTGGCGGGAAGAACAAAAATTCTCAAACTTCAGGGGGTAAACGTTACCGATGACAAATACCACACCGTCATTGTAGAAAGACTTGGTAACTATGCCAGACTGCAAGTTGACTACGCTGGTAAAGTAGAGGGAAGCACTGGAGGAACTAACCACCTCATGAATCATGGTGGAGGCTCTCTCTTTGCAGGTGAGAGCTTCTATCAGATGCTAAGCTAACCTGGTGTAGTGGTTGGTCTTTGTCAGGTCGAGTTCTATGTAAGACACCGGTATCATTCAATATGGCTTATGATTTGTCCACAGACAAGAGAGGATGAGGTGAGAGAACGCATTCCCCACACATGGCCCTATATCAATGATAATTTTTTTCAATCTGTTTTCAGTACGAGGTCATGAAACTATTTACTTAAAGAACGGATTCCGATTGGTCCGTCTGATAAAATATGAACAGCAACGTCATGGGTTGAGTTAAAAAACAGCCTCCACGCGTGGCGCGAAATTTTAAAATAGATTGAAAATAACTATCAGGGGACACAGGGATGTGTTCTTTTACCTCATCCTTTATTGCTACAGACTAGCTCTTTGGCTGCTTCAAAACGGAAGAAAACCCGGATCTTCAAATTCTACAGTAAGCCATATAGTTAGTTATCTATCCGCTCTATGTTAACTAGAGGCGGGTTCAGCGTTCCAAATAGAATCACCACGATCTTGAACACTCGAGATCGAAGATCATTTCACGCGCCCCGATTCCGGCCTAAGGTATCCATCTCTCTAATCCGACACTGATAATTTCTCGCTTTGTAGGTGGAATTAGACGAATGACAGCGTTGAAGGTGATGCAGGCTATTGTGAGAAGCCATGGCAAAGCTATCGTACAAACGGCATCTGGCAGCCTCATATCAACTTATTCAGCGTTTTCTGGTTCGTCCTTATCGGGGGTCAGCTTGATAACGATCAATGACCGAGGCGATGTTCGTGTCAAGAAACTTAAAAACGCAACTCTGATTCAGATGTATCAAAAGCAGACAGTTCGATCTATTCATAATTCCAGCGCCCAGAGAGTAGTTATTGGAAGCGCCGGAGTAAGTGTAACTCAAGTGCGACTGGGAAACAACAGCCGTCAAAGTGTCCAGCAGGTAATACAAAGAAGACATCAACAAAATGTTGGCGTAGCTGCCAATGGCGGGAACGCCGCTGCTAATGGAGAGACAGCAGCTTCAACTGCTGGAAATGCGCCGGTCGTTGCCGGGAAAATTAAAGGCGCCGGTAACTATGGCACAGTTATTGCACTGAGGCAAACTGAAGATGGTCAAACGAAGACACGAGAAGGCGTCGATGAGTCCTATGGCGGTAAGAGGAAATGTCGTAGAAACTCTGAGTAGCTTTCGTAAACAGTTTAGAAATAGAATTGTACTGCAAGGATGTAAAATAACTAATTGGGGCAAAATATTTCAATCAGCTCATTCGGGAATTTTTTCTTGGACTAGTATTGAGAAATATACAATAAAATTCATAAATATACGTGCCACCGTTAAGAGGAATGATTCAAGAATGCGAAACGAGTCTACCAAAAATAGATGAATAAAGAAGTTTTAAGGCATATCGATTCTTGATCCTCAGGTTGTATGCCACAAAATCGACTGAACAACTTTGACTTGGATGACAAAAATACAATCGAGGTTAAAGTTGAGCGCCAAAACGTCGTGTTTGGTTGTCCATGTGAAACGGGAGAATGCGCCAATGATGGGACCTGCGTGGCCACCAACCTTACTACACCACTGGTTAACAACACAATCCCTTGGAAGGTGTGTAAGTGTGTTGGGGAATGGAGTGGACCGCGCTGCCAAGAGGAGGACGAGGACGACGAAGGATTTGCTCCTCGTAAGTAATACGCAATGTGAAGTTTGTTGTTGATTATCAGCGTCTAAATTTCAGTCACTCTAAGAATCTTAAGGAGAAACGAGCATGAAGCATAATTCTTTAGATGAAAAGCCCACAGAAGCTATTCAGGAAACTTATACCGTTGCGGATACAAAGCCCCAAAACATCTTACAGGGTTGGAACACCCCTTACTTTTGCGTGATAGCCGTGAACGATGAAAAAAAGATATGAATATATGAGAAATTCTAAAATTCGAACCGGGCGGCATGGGCTTAGCTAGATATGGGAAAGATCGCCGCTACTTAAAGCGGCTCTGAGCTATTTGGGCATTCACTTAGAATGCTAAAAGATGTCTTCAAATCTGTAAAACCCAAAGATAATAATGCGGTTTGTTTATTGAAGACCATGTTACTGCACTGAGACTATTTACCGTCTTCTGTTGTTGCGGATGGCAAGGATGGAGATAGACTGCAACTTGAAAAATTTAGCGGCCTAAATTTTTCACATTTTCGCACATGATCTTGAGACAAGGCCAAAAATGTACTTAGATAAGTCTTCCTGCAAAACATCGTTTGATATCCCGGCCTCCTAAATTTAAAGAATGTTTTGGGCACAAGTAAAGGTCATAAAGAAGGATTTCTGTGTTTTTGTCAGCAAAAGATCCGTGACAGAGCCCCTTTAAAGTTGCATGATCGATTTTCCTTTCAGCTGTTCGGCGACCGGTTGGATCTTCCTGGATCTGGGATGCCGTCCTCGCCTTCCTTCTTCTCATCCTGATTCTCCTGTTCTTGCTCGGCCTTTACCTGTTCTGTATGAGATGCCAGAGCGATGCTGTGGACGGAACAGCGCCAATCAAAGCACCCGCGGGACATGGGACCATTAGAACATACGCTGATGTAGGGGCTGGAGAAGAGGACAGCAATGACTACGACCTGCGTCATCTAATGAAGTACATGTACACGGAGAGAACTCATGGCGTAATGGATCTGGATCATGGTCATGAACATGCAAGTATCAGAAATTACTCAGATGGTGTGCGAGGAACGGATAACAATCAATACGATCTCAAGCAGCTCATGTCCTACACGTGAGTGTCGACGTTTTCTCTGTTGTCCCATAGTTAATCGAGGGGATTAACTATGGTTGTCCGAAGTGGCATCTTTTCTCATTTTCATTACTCATTGTTTTTCTAAGAAGATTACGACATTTTTTAATCTAAAAGACATGTTTCGATGTTACGAACATCATCGTCAGTTACATAATGTTTGAAAAACCGTTGGACTATATAACAACTAGGCGAAACATACATAATTAATTATGATTAAGTGACAAAAATAGATTACATATTTGAGTGAGTTACAAGGTAAGAAGAAAACAAAGCCTAAAGCGTAAGTGTCTTGCTCTGCGGATTGTTTCGAAATCCTTGATTCCGCCCCTACTAAATTTCAGCTTAAACTTAAGGAGGCTATGCATATAAATTGGGAAAAGCCTAATTTAAACCAACAAGTTCACCACGTCAACCTGACACTTACGCTTTAGGCTTTGTATTCTTCTTACCTTGTAACTCACTCCATAGATTAACTATGCTCACTCAAATATGCAATCTATTTTTGTCACTTAATCATAATTAATTATGTATGTTTCGCCTAGTTGTTATATAGTCCAACGGTTTTTCAAACATTATGTAACTGACGATGATGTTCGTAACATCGAAACATGTCTTTTAGATTAAAAAATGTCGTAATCTTCTTAAAAATAACGATTTGCTTTCTGCTGTCTCGACCCTCATTGTTTTTCGCTGTACCGTGAATGAGAACAACAGCTACAGGTTTCCTATTTCTTTTAACGCAATATTTTGTCACCGCCGTGTACCTTATGGGCGTAACGTTGAAATTCGTCGAGTTTTGATAATCGCACGTTGTTTCCAGCATTTCGTTCGTCATTTATTTCATCGTCTTATTTACATTAATCATCTCCAGCTTCAGAGCTTCAGATATTAGATCCATGTATTGCGGATGTCTACCGGCCTTTTCAAGCTTTGAAATGAAGTATGAAAAAGAAAGAGTCCCTCTTTTCGTTAGGCTTTATCTCAATTGGATCCATGAAGTCTTGGGTAAACCTGAAAGCCGTTTTCCCGCCGCTTAAAATGGGTTTACTGCAAATATCTCGTGCGCGTTTCAAGCAATGCCAAAGCTCTATGCTCAAAACACGAATCGATGTTTTGCGGTGCTTGTAAATTTTTGGATGATTTTTGGGTATATTTTGGAGGAGGTAGTTTTTCTGGAAGCAGAAGTAAAAGTTTGAGAAATAAAAAATAGTGAAGATTTAATGTAGTATAAAAACTAGAATTTGAAGTTTAAAATGAGTATATGCACGACATTCCCCTATCAACCTGGGGTGCTCTTAAAATTTCATTCAAAAATTTCCTTCATTCATTGAAATTTCAATCAAATTCAGGTTTACCCTCGTCTTAAACCAGTAGTGTAAACGATGTGCTCATGTTAAATCACTGTTTATTAAGACTGGTTACAAGAGCTTTCTTGTCTTACAGACATCACGGGATTAAAGACAGAACCAGTGAGACGCCCCTTGGAACAAATAACCAAGGCTTCCATGGATCAACGCCTGCAGTAACGACCAACTGGCATTCTAGGATAGCCAATCACGTGATGCGAGCGGACAGTCATCCATCCCTGTCACATGACGAAGTGCATTCTTTCGAGGATGAAGGAATGGACTCCGATGTAGATGACTTGAGTCAGCTGGACAGCGGAGAAGAGAGGGATTCGGACAATCCGGATGATTGGGACAAACACTTTGTATCACTTGGGCAAGTCTGAAGAACTGACTCGCTGCCTGTTTGTCTGTCGGTCTGGCTGATTGCCTGCCTACTTGTCTTTTTGTCTTTCTGACTGCATGAATAAACAACAGACGACTGGCTGAAACGAGCTAGCGAACCGATAAGCAATAGCCTGAGGCCGCCGACTGATAGTTTCAATGGTCTCGTAAGATTGCAATTGGCTTTCTAGTGAACGCTTTTTATTTATATATACATATAAAAAATGATTCCATTTAGAGTCATATGTTATGAGAAAACGAATGGAGCACGTAAAAGAACTAAATCCAAAACACGCGACTTTTAACTTTGCTACCAA
>BLFK01000717.1:1126925-1141925 GCA_014634185.1 Astreopora myriophthalma
GGGGGGGGGGGGGGGGGGGGGAGTACAACTCCCATGCTAAGGCTATGTCACGGCATTTTTACAGACCGATCTATTTTCAGACAAGTTTTTCCCTCGAAAAGTTCAGTTCCAATCCGCACGCGTCCACACAATTAATTGTGGAAGGCTTATGATTGGCTAGCAAGGCTCCTGTGGGAGACCAATGCTCCTGACGCTGAATTCGCGGGAAATTCAATCTAAAATAGCTCGGCCTGTGAAAACGCCGTGACACAGATATATTGAAGTTGTACTCTCCGGGGTATGGGCTCCTGGCTCCGTTGAGTTGAATAAGACTAGACTTGGAGCCAAGTCTATCTATCTATCTATCTATCTATCTATCTATCTATCTATCTATCTATCTATCTATCTATCTATCTATCGGGACTCTGTAAGATACTGTAATTTGGAAGCCCACCTTACGCAACTCACATGAAGACCGGTCGGACCAATTTGCATGTCTAGATGATCTCAGGAAGAGAATTCTCCGGATAAATGGTATAACAATGATGACGACGGTGAAGATGATGATGATGATGATGATGATGCTAATAATAATTAACAATTATTCGCCGAAGGCGAAGTGAATATTGGTGAATATTTACCGAGACGTAAATATTCCCCAATATTCACTTCGCCTGGGGCGAATAATTGTTTTTAGTATAATTTTCAGCGGTGAATATAAGAAAGTGCAAAACAACGTGCTAAAACACGATAAAAAGGCACGAAAAGTTCTTGCTTAGCTTAGCAGCCGCGCCTCCAAAATGTTATATTCACCGGGTAGTGCGGTGAATATAACACCGAGTTCTTATATTCAACGCTGAAAATTATACTAATGACCGTTATTAAGTGTCAAGTGATTTAGTTCGGGCTGAAGCACTGCGCGGTCCGGGAATCGATCCCGCGGGACACGTCTGCGCCGAGTCCGTTCCCAAATGCAACTCACAGGACGACCAGTCGGGCCAAGGCTGTTTCCTTTACGGGTGTATTAATTATAACTACTCACTCACTAGGGTCAGTGTTGTCTCTTTACTGCTACACTGTAACGGACGGTTAAGGCCATAGCGCAGTCGAACAGTGTTCATATTTTAACCTCGTTTTGACCTCCCTTATTGAGAACACGTGTATCAACTGTAATTTATGCATCACTCAACCACGTTTGCAATGGAATTTTAATAATGATACAATTGTGAGTATTTTAAATATCAGACTTTCCTTGAATCAAGCGATATGAAATTGGTGAATAGTTCAGATTTTAAATTGTTATGAACTTTCCTTGCTTTTAAAATGATTGGAAATTTTAAAATGGCTTTTTAACACTCATAGTATTCCTATTTTAACTTTAACTATTTCGAATGTTCTTTTTGTGTCCACAATTAGCTTAGCTTATATTCAACTAAATACTCTGACACTTGAATAAAGTTCATGCATTCGTTTGTTCGTTTTTGCAAAGGATTATGGCATAATCTATGACCGAACCTCACTTTCCCTTGATTCCGCGTCATTCAAGTCTAAACTCACGGCCGCAAAGCCCCCAGACATCAAGTGACGTTAATGGTATGTATGCTGTCAGCTTATTAACTACCACTGCGCAAATTCAAGGGCAAATTTTAAGAGTCTTTGAATGTTCCCTTGGTAATGTAAACAATTTTCATTGTTAATGAGCCTGAATTAGGCCTGCACATGCAACATTATAGGGTATTACGGCAAGTCTCTTGACTCTAAAGACAAAAAAAACACGATAAACTGACAATCCAACAAGAATCTCTGTGAATCATGCGTGCTTTTCAACAACTAGGAAGACCCTGTCATGAATCACCCATGCACGGCTCATCAGTTAACTGATAATCTGCCGCATGGACAATTGATCGCGAACAAAACTGACTAATCGGTCGTCCTCAATGCGGAGCCGAGTAAGTACAACATTTAGTCAAAGATGTGATTTTGCTTAGCTTAAATTGTTTACAAGATGAATTAATCCAATCGTCAAATCGTTGCAGTGCTTCAGTAATTAACTCTCCTGTATCTCCGCCAGTGCTTCATGTTCGGAACGTATTCAGACAGTAACAACTTGAATCCGGCGGTCAATTTCAGCGTTGTGCGTTTTGTCATGCACTTGTCATGAGCAAAGAGTTCGCCGCTGCCCCTAATGTGAATAATTGTTGATCTTCCGAATCTGTCGTCCAATTAACCTATGTCTTGATAGTTGACAAAACTACTGCTTGGAATGCGTGTACATGTTTTCCCCGTGTCTTAGCACCTTAACGCACAATATATAATGACACTTTGTCATACTTATATATGCTTATACATTTACAAGTTTCTCAGCGTTTTGAATCGCATGCCCCTTGATCTTCGGTGCAATTGAACCCTACGGTTAGATATTCGGTATTCTGTTCAGTCGTCACGAGTTTGTCTTCGAGGGTTAACTGACGACCCCCGATAATTTGTGTGCTTAGTGTACTTTCCAGGCAAATGCATCGATCGTCCTTGATAGAAACAAGTGCCACTGAGGGCCGTAGCCAGAAAAAAGATTATGACTGAGGCAATGTCCATTGTTAAATTCTCTTTCTAGGTATTTAGGGTGTTTATTTATGACTTTATTTAAAAGAACACTTTGATCGCGGATTTAAAAAAAAATGACTGAGGCAAGTGCCTCGGTTTGCCTCATACTGGCTACGGCCCTGAGTGCACAGATTAGTTGAAAATAACCCGGTCAGCTCATATTTCCTTTCCGGCGGTACAGTACAAGTACAGGGAGCCAACGTTTTGCAAAACATTGTTCGGCTTTTTGTTCTTCTATAAACTTAAGAAAAACTAAATTCTTTAGTCATTCCCGAGGTCTGCCAGTGATCTTCAGTATGATTGATAACGTTATGACAACTTTCATGTCAACTGCGATACTTCGATTTATCGGGTTTGGAATTCGCTATGAGCTATTTTATGCGGGTAAGTAATTTTTTCGATTGCATGCAGTCTAACACTGGAATCCGCCAGCCATACATGTAAATGCAAATGTCAGGTTAACTATCCTTTGAAGCTTACGGTTGTGACAAAAATAATCTCATTGTTGACAAGTTCACGTCACTTTGACAGAACTACAACTACACATATATATTCAAGGCGCAGCGATAAACAAAATAAGTTAATCCATAAACATTTATCTCCATAACTCCAAGAGCAATTGTCAACAATTTCCAGTGTTTTTTTCAAGACAGTTAATGGAAAGCATTATTCTCTTTGAGAGCTGTGCAGTTCCAAGGCCCGCCCATCCAAAAGTTCATTTGGGGAAAACGCTAAGGATTTTGATATTCCTATGTCTACAATTGAACAAAATCCTTGTTAACAATTTCCTGAGCTTTTAACAGTTAATGGAAATTGGCTTGAATTGAAAATTTAGGGAATTTCCGTTCAATAAAGCGCTTCTTTGTTCTGAGATCCGTTTTGCCGTAAACTACTATTCAGTTACTGTTGGCAATCAACTGAAAAACTCTCTAGCAGTAAATCGAAATTGGAGGTGAACATTTCAAGCATTTCCGGATCAATTCAGATCCCACTTGACTTAATTGTGATATATGTTATGTCGTGAGGAAAGAGATGATAAAGTACACGCTTATGGTAACTGAAAGATGTCATCATCAATCTGAATGAATCCTCAAAATACACTCCGTATATCTATCGCCAATATACTGTCAGGGAGTTGTAACCAAGACGTCTGTAAATGTAGGCCGGCCTGCCACGCTGGCAGGACATAAAGACATCAAAGACATCTAAAGGACGCCTGCCCGCGAGTGAGAATTTGATAGAAACTGTTACAGCCTGAAGAATCAACAAACCACTAGCCGATATTTTGAGATTTGCTTGTGTGTTTGAAGAGTTAATTTTTGTATCCTTTCGCCCGAACGATTTTTTTCGTCAATCGCTGTTAAAAAGCAACTCAACGTGGTTTTCATTACGCTTCTTCAGTCCATTTTCAACTTTAATTAATCGAAAGAAGATGAAAAGCTTAGAAACTTGGTTATAAATACATAGTAAGGCAGATGACTTCGTGTCAGTTTTCCTCGGATAATTACCGAACCAAAATGACTTGAAATTGTCAGTAGCCGGGGTTCGTTGTGCGCAAGGGCTGAAAATAAAAAGGAATCACATTGACATAGTATCAGTGTTCTTATTGGCTTACCTTTCGAGCAGCTTCTTTTAACTCGCTCGATGACAGAAGGAAGGAAAATAGAAACTTGTTCGTTTCCCGTGGATAAGAAAGCCTCCACCAGAATAATGTGATTGGCTAGGATAGCTCCGAAATAAACCAATGCAAATCAGTTCTGCACGAGGGATTAAAATGATGCGCAAATCCTCTGACATCGTACGACGATTTTTGTTTGAAACGTGTCAGGCAAGGTTTTCTCTCAAAGCTACCTTAGTGTCAAATACTCCACGGATTTCTCTTCGGTTCTTCCCGAAACCTTTTAATGCGCGGTGAACTAAGTTGAAGGCGGACCCACTAACAACTGTGAGACCATTACCACAGACTGGATTTTCAGTGCGCAGACGGCCAGCAACGGGGGACGTCTTTTATTTTGACTTGAGGGAGAAGGTAGGGTTCCTTGCACTGTTGATTAGGGGATCAACGTTGAATACGGGTAAAGTTACACTCAAAACACACAGTAACGCGCCGCCTGTCATTCATATGATAAATTGTAGGGAACGTTAGACGAACCATTAGGAAAAATGGAAACAGGAGATCGCTAATGTTACCGGCTGAAATGATTAAATGCCGCTTGACCTAGAAGATGAACTGTCCGATCCTTGGTGCAATCGACATTATTGATGGATCTTCCACGAGCGCCCAGTTAAAGACAAAGTCATCTATGTTTAGTCGAGGGGAAATGCGCCAAATTGGTTTTGAAATTGTACAGTTCTTTTGAAACATATTTTCAGCAACACTTGCGATGACCGTGCGCGTGTCTGACACGAAAATTTAAAATAATTGTAATAGTTAATCAATTTGGTAACTAAGTCCTGGTAAATATGCCATTTCAATATTGCGAAGAGTGTATTGTTGCAAACGACGAATGCTATGTCCTCGTACTTCTGGATAAAATAAGTAATTAAGTGCGCATTGCTTTGGGTTTCTTCGAGAGTAAGAATACGGGGAATACCTTCTCAACCTTATTCGACTAGTTTATCTTAAACAGAAATAGGAAGAAACAGAATAGTCCCAACTGACAGAACGCGCCTTAAATTACATGCTGAGCCCGGGCCTGTCCCGTTCCGGAAGAGACCTTTATGTGATTGTTAACAAACGAATGAAGTAATGAAGAAAATAACTTAGTATTCAAAATAGAAAGAGAGTCGATTATGTGAAAATCAAAGAAATGGAAACATGCAGAAATTGCCTGATCCAGTCAAGTGGCAATATGGATTGAAACGCAACATCTGTTTTCAAAATTAGGTGCCCAAATGCCGGAAATTTTAGGCCACCAAAGGAAACTAAAACTGTTTTTTTTTTGTTGTTTTTTGTTTAAATTAATGTATCTTATTTGCAGATTGTCGGAAGTTTGCCTTGGCTCAGTGTCAGCAATATTGAATGATTAAAAAAAATTATCCATTATCCATGTATTAATGCACCTTTCCCTTGTTATGAACAGGTCATTATTAAAAATAATGACCTCCTATTCCACTGAGTGACCACAATAATGACCTCCTGTTCCAACTGGGTGCTTTCTTTCTTCTATGACAATGAAAAGGGGCATTAAATCGGATAATGTCTCGCTCCTGGGCCATATTAATATTAAAAAAAATGACCTCGCGCTAGGCGCTCGGTTATTATTTTTAAGAAGGCCTCGGAGCTCAGGCATTATTCTATATTTCAAGTTTCTTTACGGCGAATGGAAACTAACCAGTTACGCAAGGATACGACGAACGAAAGAACAAACTTAACCTATACGAATTGCGATTGTTATATTGGTGGTTTTCAGGTTACGTCATCGCCGCCTTGTTGGCGCCTCATTAGCTTTCTTTGTTCGTCCACCAGTAGTTGTACATTTCACCATTGTAATCCCTGCCCCCAGAGATTGGTTGCAAACCACCTATTGTCAAAAACCATCACAGGAAACTGGAATATTAATCACTTGTTACCCTCCCAAAGGAGAAACCTTAATTAAGAGTTATTCTTCCGTTCTTTGTTATTCTCAACAATAGGTCTACACGTCACGAGCTCGAGGGAATCGTAAATTGATAATAAGAAATAAGGCTACGTGGAATGGCTTGGTGCACCAGGGCATCTTCACATGCGCAGACCAAACATTAAAAAAATCATTAAAAAAAAAATGACCAGTAGCGGTGCGTCTGGACATTTAAGCATGAGAGTTGCACTATGACGATAACCCCCGAGCTTTCGGCCCGCGGATCGCTTATACCAGCCCTGAGTGTTGGCCCTTTGCCAGCTTTCAGGTACTTATCCCCGACAGGCAGTGAGGGAGAGAAATGTCGGCCCCTAGACCATATATAATAGATCCCTGTCGTACTCGCAGCTTAGTTCCGCTCAATTAAGAGTAGGGTTTCGTGTGATATATATTTGAGAAATGTAGTAGTCATTGTGTTGTCTTCCATATGGTTTGCAAACATTTTTTTTTTTGCATGCTGTAAACAAGTTCTTTCCTTTAATACAATGTTGTTGTCAGGTGCACAGTAAAAGCGGTTTTGTATAGCGTCAAAAAGCCAAAAACAAATAAAGTAATGAAGAGCCAATCACGTTGTGAAGGAAATATACCCTCAGCCAATTACAAGTCGAAATAATTCGAAGTAAGTTAAAACAGCCAGCGCCAGCGCGGGAAAATCAGTGACCAAGGCTCAATTTGTTTTCGTGTTGCATCCGATTGTTGTCCTTGAAAAGATCGCGTAAGTTTTTTTTTTTTCCAATCCGGCGTAAAACAAACTCAAACCAAAGGAATCGCCTGATTAGATAACTTGATTCAAAAAAAATCTTATGAGACCACGCTACAAGTTACGTCGTTTTTAGCAACAAACCGGAATGCTATGCGTGGTTTTAAACAGTCTACTTGACCTCGGGAAGGGGAATTTGGAATTTGAATTCCCCGCCATGTCCCAGGGGCCGGGGCCCGGGGCCCCGGGGCCCGTGATTTTAATTGACTGATGCATTACGTTGTACTCGAGTAAAGAAAACAGAGACATTTTGAGCGTGTGCGGTTTTCTTCACTAATAACTTTTCATGCACAAGGCGTCAAAAGCTCCAAGTTCTACACGAGCTTTTCGAGAACTCTTATTCTCGATAAAATTAACCCTAAGCAATCTGATTCAGTAAGGATAATCCTTAGAGAGGTTCTGTACACACACACACATGAAATGCGATGCATTAGATGACATTTCCTGTCTGTGGTCGTTTGTTTTTAATATTAGTCATATTACGTCAAATAAAACAACTAAAAAGTTGGCTTGTTATCAAATGAATCAAGCAAGAATGGTTTGGTTTAGCATTGGTGGCGGCGTGTCTGGCTTTTCTTTCAATAATGCATATCGGGTCATCCTTGCTTGATTAATTTCATCAACCATAGCATTCGAATCAACGAAAAAAAAAATCAATTTGGCTCATCCGTGAAGCCAATAGCTCGTGATTCGACTCCATTTTTTATTTTTAAATGTTTCACAGTTTTCCCTTTAAGTTTAACTGCCTGACTGTGTAAGTTGGCTTCAGGAGCCGGAAAGACAAGTCATAATGCCCTACGGAAATTTTGCCGTCTGGGTTTGCAGACTTGCCATCAATCTTGACCGCATACCTTTCGGTTTCCATGGGAATTTGTTTGCACACTGGGACCTTGAACATGAAAACAAGTAAATTAAAGTTCCTTTGTGTGCGATCCCAGGTGTTGTCATTCAAATTAACACCTTTTCTTGTCCTAAAGAGTTAAGTTTATTGACTCATGGACTGATTAATTTAGTAGCGAACAAGACTGATTTGCAGCTCAAAATGCTCCCTTAATGAGGTTATCAAGGGCTCGTTGTTACCGAAAAACAATTTGCATTGGTATTTGTTACACTGTGCAATGGCTCCACGAGCTTCATTTTTCCCTGAAGAACCTACTGAGAGCAAGAAAGCAGTGGTTCGGTTCAATGTGATCAGGTGACATTTTTGCTGTGCTATTCAACAGAATATCTTGTCAACACTACGGCGTTACCTTTCTCTGCTGAATACTCGCGTTTATCTTTGAAGTATTGCTAATTGTAGTTTATGTGTGGCTAAAAAAATGTGCATTCTTCATTTTTGTCTTTTATTTGAATACACCGTAGTAGTTGGTTTTTATGTTCAGAACGTCGGAATTTGCTTTTGGACAAAGGAGCAATCCTGTACGGCGGTCGACTTCTACTGATGTTGATCACACTTAATTATTATCAAGGACAGTTTGCATGGTCACTAAATAAACCGAAACGTCGCGTACAAACTCTACCTTTTCAGTACTGAAAAGGAATCTATTTATGTGGGTCATCGATGGACGTTTGTTGAATGTATGTCTTCAGTGCTATATAGACGTGACTGTTTTACTGGGAAGTACACACTTGTAAAATTCATACGAAACTTCATCCGGAAAATTCATACGAAATTACATCCGGGTTTCGTATGAATTTTACGAGTGCTGTAATTCCCGGTAAAACATTCACGTCTATATAATGAATAGAGGATATTACACGGTGGCGAGAAGATAAGAATTTTATGTTCTCGTGGCAGGAACAATACCTCACTCATTCACTGCGCTCACTCGTGATATATTAATTTAGGGAGTTTAAGATCTAGGACGTCAACCTCAGCGGCAACGCCACTACTGAAACAATAGACTTTAATGAGCAAAACAGTGGCTCTGCACTTGCGTTTTGAACTTCAGCACATTTCTTTCCCGTTCTATTCCAATCTGTAACGTGAAATGACCAAATCTCAAGTTCTAAGGAAAATGCAAGCACTCAACGACAGAGTTTGATTTTGCTTCTTACTTTTAACACCGTAATTCCTCCCAATTCAATTCCTGGATAGTTCGGATAGTTTGATGAAGCTGAACGAACTTGAATAATCACTAAAAACTTCGAAAAACGTAAACTAGCAATTTTAAATGACGTTTTCGTGCACGTCGCCGTCGTAGATCTTTAAGTCCCTATTGTTCTTGCCACGAGAACATAAAATTCATAACTTCTCGCCACTTGTAATATCTTCTATGTATTACACTCCATTTTAACAGCTGTAACCAACCGCACCACTGAATAATTTCATTGCATTCACCTTTCGTGGATGTTGCAAGACATCTGTTATGTGTTTTAAGGGTTTTTAAAAAATAACCTATTGCTGGGTATTTTGTACTTACAGGTGAGCGCGGGTGGTCCTCAACGCATTGTGGGATAGTTCTCCCTGGCAATGCAAAGAACAGTCGATCAAAACGCCAATGGAGTGTCAACGCAAGTAAGGCAGAGGAAAATATCAAACAGCAGAAAATTCCATGAGAGCCGAAAAATCGAACCCACCGACATGGCTCGACCCATTCAGAGGAATATAAACGGCAGTGCGAAGCATGATTTGATGAATGGGCAAGCGAAGATAATTTCCAGGAGTTCTTTAGATCCCAAGAGCTTCTACGAAGCAGCTACTTTGCTGGGAAGTGTAGCCTCTCTCAATGCCGCTGAAGCTACCGAGAGACTTCGGCGAGGAAGTACTTCCGTCGAAGAAGCTCTTTATCGAGGTTTCCCCTTTCCATTCGAGAATCTGGTGTTTGAAGGAGGTGGAAATAAAGGAATGGCTTATGTTGGCGCGCTACAGGTTTGTATGTTTTGATTTGTTAAATGGTTCACTTGCTTTGTTTTGACAAATCACACTCCATCGCTATTTACTATGGATTCCTTCGCTACCTCGTGTTTTCTTAACAGCATAGGCAGGAATTTTCGGTCTTTTCTCTCGGTTAAGCAGTTCACGCGTAATAGACTTACGATTTTCTGTAGCTTATATATAATCAGCATTTCTTTTCAGCTGATTCTTAATGTTTCGCGACATGCATCGCAATAGATGGATAATGTACCGTTGTGCGTTTTGTAACCGTTCTTCGTGTGCTCAACTGGTGCACCAAACTCACCACACGACAAATATAGAATTGTTTTACGGAGACAGTACTTGAAATACTTGCCTTTATCTTTAAGATTGAACATTGTGAACCGACTCAGGTCGCGATATTTTATTCGCCATTGCAGTTTTGCGTTAATTGACCGTCATTTCATTTGCAAGTTGTGATTCATTGATGCTGAGCCATTAAGAAAGTAATTTATGGAATAAAACCATTAGGACTGCACGGAGTGAATGGTGGTTTTCATTTACTGAAAGCATACGAGGCTCTTCTAAACATAACGTTTTCGAGGGAAATTGCCTGTTTTTAAAGATACAATTGTAACCTTCATCAAAATAGGGCATCTTTTCTTCTGTCAACCATTGCTTGGATGACGTCTCTTCCATTGTGCTCTCCGAAATTTTGTTTAAACTAAAACAGGCATTGTTCTCGTGCGAAAATACGCTGACATGCAATTCAAGATGATTCTTAATTCTTTAGTCAAGATCCCCCCAAAATGATCGTCTTAAATTTGTGGCGGCGAGCTAATATACATGTAAGCGTGTAATTGCAGTTTGTGCAAGATTAGATCGAAGTCGATATAAGCTTAAATGTCTGACGTGATTTTTTCCTACTTCTAAGCATATTTGGGTATCATTTCAGCGCATTTTAAAAAAGGCTCGGTCTGGAAGTTTAAATGGTCGACTAGTAAAACATACGTCTGAAACGATAGCAGAGTTATGATGTCATATTGTGAGAACCTGTCCACTTTTATATTTTGCAATGATTTTAGCCTTCAGGCAGCCAGGCAAATTTGATATCTGAAGAACCCTTGATGTTTCACCACAATAGCATCCTGCACATCATCACGGTATTGCTTACTTGCTTCATCGGGGGCATTTCTTCAGATGAAAGGAAATCTGGACAAATAATAATTTAATCAGATTACTAAAATAGAACAGATCAGGTCAATAATGGATCATAAGACAATCAGTATTATCATTTTAAAGCAAAGATGCTTTTCAAGACGCGCAAATCATGATATTACATTATTTGAATGTTTGGTTATTGTGCAAAAATTGCGGTCAACTTTCATGCAATAAACAGTGATTAAGTTATGGAATTAATCAATCCCATGTGGTTTGAAGAAAATAATGAAGGAGAAGGAAAAAAATGGGGGAGGGGGGGCTCTGGGGCGGGACTAGAAGATAAAAAGATGAAAATACAGAGAGAAAGTTTTGGGGGGCTTCTTTTAATCCTATTACCCAAATTTGGGGCTTGGGGAAGTTCACCTGTAATTTTAGTGCAGTTGATTCACTGTAAATTGGCTATGATTTTGCAAAATGACTTGAATACCATGCAAAAGTCACTTTGGACATTTTTGCACGGTGCACTTAATGTGTAATATTTAGGTATCTTGTGTTTCAAAAAGTCATTAATAATTCATGAGCCTAACAGCCTGTCTAGTCACCCACAAAACGTTATATGCATGAGCTTAAAACCCGATAAAGCACTCCTTGTTGGTATTCTTTATATAAAGAATACTAACAAAGTGTAATTAAGGCATAACTTGTTTTCCTTGTATGCTAATTTTTTTCCTCTCACAATTTGAACCATTGTTCAGACTCCAGAGGGACATGCTCTTTGTGGAATGTTTTTGAAGCTGTTCAATTAACTCTCAGGTTGGGTTTTATGGGGTCTAAAACCACTTGGCTTTGCCTTGTGGTTTAAAACCCAACAAAACAATATTTAAAAACCATGTTTATCAGAGGTGATTTTCATAACAACCCTTTTTTCACATTATAACTTTGTGAAATGAAATATGCCCATGTTGTGAAAGTGCCATGGCAGGGGTAGAGTATGAACCCAAGTGCTCTGAAGTCGGATGTAAATAGCAGAAATGACTGTAGTGTTGCATTTCCAGGGAACATTTTCACTCCATACACTCTTTTTTTAAAAGAACCTTTCTGATAAGAACATGGAGGATGAGATTAACCACAAATTTGAGAACATACCAAGAAAATACTTTGGCCAAGAGTCAGTTCACAACACTTTTATTTTGCTCATTTGTAGTATAAAGAGAAAATAAATGGAAAACGGTAGTCTGACAGCAATGTACCTAAACACTCAGGGGCCTTTTTTTTAGACATAAACAACATGTTTTTCTTTTGTAGTGCATGATACTCAACAAGAGTGTGCTTAAATGAAAGTACTAGAAAACTGCAATTCGTTTAACAGTTCTTATTTATATTCTTTCCAAAATAACCGTTCCATGTCATCAAAGTCATGTAACTTTAAGAACATCATAAGAATGTTTTCAGGCTCAAATCGCCAAAAATAATAACCCTTAGCCTCAGCTCCAGAATTAGACGTTCTTATTTTTTAAAAAAAGTGGAAAACAAAAAGCAGTGAAAATTCTGACAGGGAGTGGTACTGAAAAGTGTACATTTTATCAAAAAGTATGAAACGGTAATATATACAAGAATTTACATTGTGACTATACTAAAAAGAGAACAATCCACTGTGTGAACAATCCACTCACAGGTGTTGGAATCTGCTGGCATTATGAAGAACATAAAACGAGTTGCTGGTGCAAGTGCCGGAGCAATAATTGCAGCACTTATAGCTCTTGATTATGATTCCGATGACTTGAAGGAATTTCTGGAACAGGATTTAAGAAGAATTTTAGTGGGTGAGTATAGTTCCCAAATCTGCTTTTTTTTAAAATGTGAGATTATTTCATTTCAAAATCACTTTAAATTTTAAACTTATACACAGGAATGGCCATTATTGGCAATTCCCTTACATTTTATTTTTATCATAAAAATTAAAGAGGATTGGTGAACTTGAACAGTTATTGATTGCTCAACAGAGATGATATCTGAGCGCCGTTCATTATCTGATCATTTTCTCAGTGTATTCCAGGGCTCGAAATTGTGAGCGTTACGGGCACTAGTGCGCCTAACATTAACTCATTGGTGACTAAAAATGCTGATCTAGTTGCCGCCTTGGCGACTAGATTTTTGTACAATTTAGATTAAAAATTAAACGGGCCAAGTCCAAAAGTAAGTTACCTTGTTTAGTTTTACTTTCATCTTGAGAAAAAAAAAAGAGCAAACTTTTATAAACAAAGTCTGTCTGTTTTGTCTTTTGACATCATCCTTTCTCCTTTTTAGTGCGGGCACAGAATTTTAAGTCAGTTTAAGGTTTGAGTCAGTTCACACATTATTGTTCACACATTATCAGTTTAAGTCAGTTCACACATTATTGTAAATCCAATTTAAACTAGCAGCTAAACATTTACTGCTGGCGACTATTTTTTGCCACTTAGGTGCCAAAAGGCGACTAAGCATTTTTTTTTAATTTCAAGCCCTGTATTCATTACCAATTGGATTATAATTCTCTCTTTTGCTTGGACAGATCACACTTGTGGATATTGCAGTCTCCTTCCTAATCTTCTCAAAGGTTTTGGTTGGAATCCAGGTAAACGAATGTTGAGATGGTTTGGAGAACAACTTAAAGAGCGAACTGGTGATAGTGATATCACTTTTAAAGAGGTAAGCAAGTTTTGCATCAAAGATAAATCTTAATCAATGGGAAAATGACTGAACAACGAGGGACTTCATCTTCTCTGTTACAAGACCTGCAAGCTTCCTAATTTTTCATTTTCATAAAACACCAAAGCTGAGATGGAAGCAACAGCAGTGTTAGCTAGGTATTATTGTTACTATTATTATTATAATCGTCTTCATTATTACTGCAATAAGCACAGCTTTTGATTGGTTTGCTGGTGCCTTCCTCTGACATCAAGTCACCTCCCGTGACCTGAGGTGTCTTAATGAAGAATTGTGTCTGCTCTCAGTCATGCTCAGTCAGTAATGATACTAATCAACCTGCTGCATCAGTCTCTGTTAACCACTTTTTCAAGCCCTTAGGGATAGTTCCTAATGCACCAATTACGACTGGCACCACAATTACTCTGCTCAATTTCCAAATCTGAACACCCACTTCAGGTCTTGGTAAGACCCTATTTTCTCTTTCTCCTTGTTCCCAACTCATCGTGACCATCATCGTTGTCTTCGAATGTTAGGGTCAGTGACAGCGCTCATTCTTGTGTTCTTGTGTTTTGACTTGTAGGTTTTGGAGAGATTTCATAAGGAGCTGTGCATTGTTGTGACCAACTTGAACCAAATGTCAGTGGAATACTTTCACCCCAAAACAACCCCAAACACACCGATACGAAGGGCTGTTAGGATGTCAGTGGCACTTCCAGGTCAGCTTCATTTTTTTTACTTCTTACATGTTTGTCAACCAGTCACATCTTTTGTTTGGCAGATTTTGACTGCAAATAGAGAAATTAGGCCAAGAAAATCCTTGGGACTGATGGTTGTTAGCCAAAACCCAGCCAGTTCTCCTTTAGAGTAATAACTATTACATCAGCTGAAAATACTGAAATTGTCATTTGGTTAATTACACTCAGTCATTGATTTGTCATCACATCAATTGACGATTTTGCTGTGAATTTTTTGATATTATAATTGAAGATACAATAATTGACTCCCAGTAACTCCACCCCTTGAAGGTCATGCTAACTCTGTGTTATTTTCTTTCCCCTTGGATAATTTTCTACCCTTGATCACTATTTTGACTATCTTTGATTGTTTGAGTTATGTGAAGTTCATTATAATTATTTGTGTCAATGCTGATTATGTTAAGAACTCATTTCATGAACTGTTCTGCACAATAACATGAAGTGGTTTGTTGAGTTGAAAAAACTGTAATACATGTACCATGTGTTTACAAGATGTGATGCTTTTGACGTTATATGGTTGAAAATGTGGTTTTATTTCAGGCGTGTTTCAGTGTGTGCGTGAAATGAACAATGACTACG
>BLFK01000717.1:1146925-1153886 GCA_014634185.1 Astreopora myriophthalma
CAATGCATACATTCAAGATGGCCGCCGTATCAATAAAAAGGTCTATTACGAATTATACTCGAGCCGTACGATTTCCGATGCAAATACTTTGAATTTCAAAGCCATGTTACATGTCATACTGCTTGTATTGAAAACTAAACCAACAACTGGTCATTCGTCCACTTTGTCTAGTCTGGCAAACGAGCGACGAAGGCGTTTCTCCGAGAGTACAGGACTCGGGGTGAAAAGGAGAAAAAAGCTTCTGCGAGCAGTGCCCCTACTAGCTCCAACATTACAGTGAGAGTCAGGACTGTGTCAAGCACAAACGATGACGTGGTCGCACTCGATTCGCCCACCACTCATGAAACGACAAGCCACTCTCAACCACGTGACTCGATCACGTCTGTGACGTCATTGGAAACGAGCGCGATTGATGGTTCGATGCTAAGGTCGTCAGCGATGCGACTTCCGCCCCTCTCACATGATCGGTCGTCGCCAAACGGCTCCTCTGTGTCTGGTGCGTATGAAAGAGAGAGTTCTGGAGAAAGCGTGACAAGTGCACGCAAGGTGACTGTTGATGTCAAACGAACTCCTGCGATTGTGCGATCCCATAAAGTAGGCGATATTGCATGCTGAGTCATACCCCTCCACAACGGCACAAAAAGCCGGTATGCGCTGTTAAGCTGTGCCGGGTGCTGGTGTGGGAAATCTGTTTTTGCAGTGGGAGTCTTCATCTCACACACCGTTTTATAGCATGCCATCAATTTGTCTTATCTCGCGGAAGCTGGCCCATGAAAAAAGCAAGGAAGAAACAGGGACAGTTAAGTTGTAGAGGTCTCAACTCAAACTTAACAGTTGTCTTTAGAAAATGAGACTATGGTGTTTGGCCCGATGTAGAGTAGGAGACCCCTACGTAGCCTATGCGACAGTTAAGAAGCTCGTACAGAAAGGCTGTAAAAATGGATTCTCCACTCAATAGATCGTTTTCACATGACGCGAGGGCGGCCATATTGGTGTACCTAAAGAAAGAAACGGTGGCCATATTGGTGTCCCAAAACAATCTTCGGGGAATTGAACGCCATTTTTATGCAAATATTTCCTTTTGTTTCTGTAAATCAATATGGCCGGTGGTCACGTGAGTGAAAACGATCTATAGGCATTTTTCCAGTTCACCTCAGCCTCCGTTTGAAAGCGAGTCCAAGTGTGTTGGTAATTAGTTTTACTTCCCGTATGAATAAGAACTAATTTTCATAAGAAAGACTTCGCACTTAGACTCGCTTTAAAAAGAGGCTGTAGCTAACTCGGAAATAGGAAAGAATTCTTCGCATAGGAAATTCTTCGCGACCTCTGAGGGTTCTCCCGAAATTTTATCATAGAAGCAGAAAAGATTGAAGTAGGCGGAAAGTTCCTGTTTATTTTATCAAGGCGCAGCGCACCCTACACACGGCGATGATGCCGCGTGCGAGGGTGGGTGTGGGTGCCCTCTAATTAAGGGGGGTCGGGGGGCCTCTGTGAGGGAAAATTTTCAATTTAGAGGCTCTTTGAAACGCATTTCAACATATTTTGAGCTACTGCGTATTTTGCTCATCCCATCACCGTCATTTTCCGATGCTCACCGTTCCTTTTGTATAAATCGTTTAATGTTACGACCGGTTTTGACACTTTCACCCCACACTGTGTACATCAGCTGAAAAGAGAAAAGCTATAGACCATACTATTTTCCCCTTTGTTAGCCGGAGTGCGAAGGGCCAGTAGACGGAGATTTCCGCTGGTCGCCGGTGCTTACGGAGAACACTGGATCTCTTATTTGAGACCCTGTGAGAGAGCTTGGGGATTTAGGGGGAGGGATGGCAGGGTAGGGCTTGTGAGACTAGAAGCCTTGCTCGGTCAGTGCATTAGTACACAATGTAGTAAAATATGCAGTACAAAAGGTATAGGCTATTGTACAGTTTTTTGCATAGTTCATCTGGAAGTTTTTTATTTTTTCCATAACATTGGCTAGGCCCAAAACAACTGAATTATCTGATTGATCGACTATGAAAGTATTGTTAAAATGTCCTATATTCGAAGAACTGCCTGGCTGTCATTGAGTGTTAAATTGAAGATAAAAAAAAAAGCAAAGAAATCTTATCTAGATATATTTTTAATAACTTATCTTTCATTCTAGTCCGAGTTGTTTTGCATTAATCGGTGTGATTATTGTGATAAATTCCCAGGGATTAGCGCCGGTCGGCGCAAATGTTGTTTGTCGCGCGTTTTCCCTCCATAAACGCGTGACGAACCTTGATAATTTTTGGACAGGAGAAAAGGTGTTAAGATGCAGGACTCTGGTAACTTTGTGAGAGGCTGGTAGAATTTTTGGGGCGTGTGGGGCTGGGCATGCCAAAAATGGCCTTCTAGAAGGAGCACTATTTTGGTCCTTTTTGTTTTGTTTTTGTTTGTTTGTTTTTTGCTCGAGAGAAATGTATATTTTCACAGCCAATATGAAATTACATTATTTCACAGCAATTTCTATGATCATGCCATTGGATACCCTTTCATGCGATTTTTTTTTTGGCAGGCCCAACGAAAGATGTGTGTAACTATGTTGCGTTTTTACATTACGTCACGGCGGCCATGTTTGTGACATTAGTGTCGAAAGTAATCACGAGATTGCTTTTGTTTTGGTTTGCTCCGTGATTGGATGAAATGACTCGCGAACTTCTCAACCAATCAGATGCAAAACCAAAACCAATTGCGGCTTCATCACTCGTCTTCCCGCACTTGGCGTCGGCTGCCTATTCTCGCTTTGTGTTGTGAGTTGCAAGGAAAATCAAACTGTGAAATTACTTGGATTTGTCAATGGCGGTACGGTTTATTTGCTACAGGACACGATTGGCGCAGAAATTACTTTTGTTTAAAAAAAAATTTTTAATGGCCGCCGATCACGTGATTGACAACGCTATATACTTATTGGTGTCAAAAGTAGTTGAGAACATTTTTAAGAGTAAGAGAAATCATCAGATAAACAAAGCCCAGGATGGAAACTCTCACAACTTCATGGGTAAAGTGCCTGCGTGCGGTAGTTTTGTCGCTCCGGACAGCATTGTCTTGGAGTACCAGTCTTCGGGGGAAGCTTTGGGATTTAGTGAACAAGACAAACAGCTGTATGTCATGAATGGTACCTTCCTGGTGTTCAAAAGCGCTTACATTTGCACAAATACCAGGGTACATTGACGCGAGTTCGCATCAAATGAAGGCAAGGAATGCGCAAATTTTTGTTGCTTGTCAGAGTCACTTAGCCAGAGAAAGTACAGGACTTTGGCGAGTTTGCTTGTGGCTGTTTTGTAACAAATTTTGTTGGCAACAGGAAGAAACCAAACAGAAAGTAACCAGTTTGCGAATTCGTCTGAACTGTAATTTATTTAAGCTTTGCAAAAAATTGGAAATGCAAATGTTTTATATCGTTTTGTATGATCCAGTCGCGTTTTCACAAAGTCCGTAAAATCTAGTTTAAAATCAAGTTTTACGTGGAATAAAAATTGGTATTTTTGTATTTGCGATTTATGCCATGTTTTTAAGTGAACCCACAGTATTCAAGGGAACATATCAAAGGCGAGCCACTCTTTATTTGGGCTGCTGTGAACGTAAAATGACATAAAAAATCCACAGATGACGTGCAGTGAAGCAAGATGAAGGAATAAACCGTTAGTTCACATTTCAAACTTCTATCTTGCAGCTATTCCAATGGCAGCGGGACTTCCCGAAATGTCCCGAAACCGCCCCAAAGTCTTGGTTTTGAAAAGGACAAGACAATCCATTGCCTGAATAAAACATTCATTTTGGAAGCTTTCTTTGTAGCAATGAATCCATCACCGATTCAAACTCAGTTTGGAATCGTATTATAAACGTTCAACATTTCACGTTCCATTTTCATCTAACTGGCAAAAAGAAGCACACTTTGTACAATCCCATCAACCATCTCGAAACCCTTCCACTCCGTTAAAACTTGCAACAACACATGAGAGGTATTGATTTATTCAATAAGGGATGGCAACAGTTTTTTTTGAAAAAAAAAAAAAAAGGTTGTATATTATATACAATTCCATACAGTGATGTAAAAATAACTCCTAAACTATAATAAATAGGTAACTATAAAGAAACTGTCATAGTAGCAGTCAAAATAAGTTACCCTCTTTAGCACCCCTAAAGACACAGCTTCATCACTTTTTTGTTCAAGAGCTAACATCTATCTTCCCTTAGTCCAGAAGTGCCGCTAAGATCATTAGATGGTTTTCTTTTCATGACGGTGTCAGACAACTCTGTTGTGCCCGATTCACTAAAACGGTTTTGTACCACTGAGGGAAGAGAGCATTGAGGTATGACTGTATCCTGCTTTCTGGACGAGCTTGTTTTTTTGACATTTCTCATTTCAGAACATTTTTAGGCAATAAAAGAATAAAGGGTATGAAATCCTTGAACTACAAAAATTAACTACTACTGAACCCCAGTGCCTCAAAGACAACGACAAGTCATGTTTGTGACCACAAGTTGGAAATCAAGACAGTCTCCTCTTAGAGCGGTTTTCAGTTGAGTGTAATTACTCCGACCAATCACAGCAGGTGTAAACAGCACAACGAGGCAATCAAAATTTGTAGCAATTCCATTTAACTTGCTCGAAGAAAATCGCTCATGAAAGTTGTAATTGGTTTTCGTTTTCATTCTCATTGGTTGATAACTGGCGCAAGATTTTTAAGCCAGTCACGAAAGCATAGTAATCCGAATCACATAGTTACTTTTGATAGTCATTTGAAAACCGCTCTAGTTTACCCTTTTAGCATGAATTACATCAGACAAAACTCATGCACCCAGGGCTCAAAGTTAGCGACCAACTGGTTGCACCTGCCACTAGACTTTTGGTTGTGTGGCTTAACAATTTTGGCAGTGCAACTAGAAATACACACCTGGTAGCACAAGTGCTCCCAAAGCCAAAACTAAACTTTGAACCTTGTAACATACTATCAACAGATTATTCACTTGTTGTCCTGCACTTCAAATTCCATGACAAAAGTTCCATTTCAACTGGAAATTTGAAATGCAGTAAAATATCTCCTCATCTGGAATCACTGCCAATACCATTGACGATGCTCATTATGTTTCCTGAAATGAAACAAATCGGTAAATAACATCACCTAACCTTGCATGGTTCAAGGTGTTTAAGTACATGTACAAGCAGGAAGCAAAAATATAATAAATTAAAGAAACGATAATTCTGTTTAGCGTACCAAACCACAGAAAGCCTTCTCCAACCAAACGCTGTGTCTTAATATTCAACTCACCATCAGTACCTCCATTTTGTTGCTGCATTTTTTTGAGCTTTTTCCTTCTCTGTTTTTGCTCTGAACCAAACGATCGCCTGCTCTTGCGCACAGGACTCCTCTGGAAAAGTTCCTCTGTGTTAAGCCAGGGGTGATTTAAACATTCTTGAACTGACGGTCTTTCACTGCAAACATAATTATATGTCATTCACCGGCTGGCAGGTATGTATTCTGAAAAAATGTGTGCGACCTGCAGCCTTGGGCTGTACTCAAGACGGGGGACACGGTCTTTCCGAATACTGACTGGTACAGATGGTCTGTTATTTATTCATTTTTTTTTCCTACTGATGGATGGCCTTTTTATTTACCAAATGACAGTTCAAAAAGGTAAGCATTAATGTATAATTTTGTGTAAAAAGGGACCCAGACTGTTTCATTATCATAATTACAAAAATAAAATTAACGCTGTTGGTGTATTTGAATTAGAACAAAAAGAGCAATGAACCACTTCACAAAAGCAAACAAGTCTAACTTAAGTGCTAAAAAAGAGCTTTCATGCGTATGTGCAGTTAAAAATGCTATGAAAAAACATTTAGCATTAATTGAAACTGATAGTGTTGAATTAAGCCATGTTCTCATGGATTAAAGGAAGTGCACATAATTGATGCCAATGCGTCAACAAATGAGCTTGCACACACACTAATAGCTGCCATGTAAACATTTCAGCACAAATTGAGTCTGATAGAATGCTTAATTTACACGTAGGGTTTATTTTCGCATCTGAACAGCATCTGCTATTGCTAAATTAAACAGTCCAGTTTTCCTGGAAATTTCTTTATGATAAAGAACATCCCAGAGAGCTAATTAGTCTTTACACCATGGGATTCTTTTATGTGCCTGGCTATGGCCAATGTGTTCTTTTAAGGCTTTGATTGTGTTGGCAGACATCACTGCTGAGAGGTAGAACAGATTTAATCAACATACTCTGCATCTCTTTGGAGAAGTCTCTTAATGAAATCCTGGGCAGTGTGGGAAATGTTCTTGAAGTAGTCCTCTGGAAAATCCAACACTGCTAAGGACACATTGTAGCAAGTTTCTTGTTTGTCTTCTCCAGCAAATGGTGAAAGTCCTGTTAACCTAATTCCAAAAAGAAGTCACTGACAATGAACAGAATGTTACCCACTTAAGGTAAATTTCACTTCACATAGCAACCAGGTGGACAATCCGACATGGTTTGAAGATTTAATGACCGTAACATGAAAAGTTACAATTCACAACCCAACGATTCGACACTCCTGCCTAGTGCCTTCATCAGGGGTGATCTGACACTGTGAGGGTCCTTTTATATGCTCACTAATTAGCCTCTTTTTCTTTCTCTACACACTTACATGACATACGCAACAACTCCAATGCTCCTGAAAATAAAATAAAATAAAATTGAAGGTAGATTTGTTTGCAAATTCAATGGATGTTCCAGTAACACTATCCTTGCCTCCTTGCCCCTAATATTTATTAACCCTTTCAGCCCCAAGGGGTGCCCCAGTGACGAGTAAAATCGTCTGGCGTTAGACAGAGTAAAATCTGTAAGTGGCACTACTGGGAGTTAAAGGGTTAAAAGAGCATGAAGTATCATCTTTACCAGATATCGCTTGGCTTTCCAACACCCAAGGGGTGCCCCAGTGACG